>JAQIUQ010003432.1:0-222500 GCA_030378365.1 Hybognathus amarus
CACAGATACCAATGCCATAACAGCCAAACACTGTTTTAAACTAACGTAACCATGACTTCCTGGGGCCACTTAGCTAGCTTTAGTTTACAATTGTTGCTGAATATTTGTGGTTGGTTGACCCTTAAGGTGATGGGTATGTTGAGATCACTGTAATGTTAACAAATTAGACCTTATTGTAAAGTGTTAGCAGAATAACTTTTATATTGTTAATACTATTTATTATGAAAACTTACTGGACCAAAGCAACTACACAATTTTCAATCACCATTGTATTGCATTATATGTTTATGTATGCATTTTTATTGTAAATAGCTCAATTTTACTCAGAGAACCAAAATAAGCAAAAATATAGCTGTGTTTTTCTTCACTATTCTCAGCACAAATAACTTTATAGATTAAAACATATTTGACAATTATTTCAAGTCAGACTTTACAGGGTTAATGTATAGTGTTATGCTCGCTACGCAAACAAATCCAGTCAAGAGTCATAACACTCCACAGAGGAACAATCCCCACTCTGGCAGAGAGTTTAGTCCTGGGAATAAACCACACTCTGCATGTCAAGTATGACATTACTACATGACCAGTGTCACACTTATTTACTATATAGTGAAAATTTTAATACAATGCATATATATAGTTTTTTAATGTGTGCGTGTGTTATTTGCTGAGTCAGGCAGCTGGAGACACAGCAGCAAGGGGATCATTATGAAGCTCTCGCTGCAGACTCTGTGCCAAAGCCCATGGCATGCTGCACTGAGTTCATAAACTGCTGAGCGGGAGCGTACCTGCCAGATAACAGCCCCTCGCTCACTCAGCCCTGCTCATCCATACATTAAAATCACAGGTATCTCATGGTTAAAACGTTTGAGTTCTGTGCAGGCTTCGGTTTAAACTGATATAAGCCAAAATGTTCACTATTTATTTTCTTAAAGGTGCCATATGAAATAATTGAGGTAAAAATATTTAAAAAATGAGCTACACGCATCAAAAGAATAGAAGAAATAAGTGCAATGATGTCATTAAAAAAACTAAAAGTTATAGTGCTGCGCGAAGATATAAACCTAAATTAGCAGGCTAAATTACTAGCCCCGGGCCGTCAGGTGTCGTAATGCCAGTTTCGGAAATGGGAAGGCGGTATGCGGGCGCGCTTACATTACCACCAGCCAAACTGCAGTACACGAGTAAGTCGCGCCGGCTTGTGTGTGTGTACTTGAACCTGATGTGATGTCAGTCGTGTGGAAATACAGCCCACTACTACATTTCAGTTCAAGGAAGAGTTCAAAAAATGATTGGTCGACATTATGCATGAGGAATACATTTTGGTAAGTTGTAGCATACTGTATCTTTCAACAGTGTTCATGTTCTTTTTCCATTAGCTAGTAGAGATGATCGGTTCACGTGCGCTAGGGATCTGTGGTGTAACATGTACAAGCGCCAAAACGGTATTTATTGTTTGAATTGCGTAATAAAATTGACAGAATCTGAGAGCTTAACTAACCTGCTTGCTAAGTGTCAATTGCGTGTGTCTCACAGTGAATTCGTGAGAGTTGGCAGCTCTGAATGGCGCTAGCTTGATCAACATCAGCGAATGCTGTCTGTCAAATTAATTCAAACTAACAATAAAAGTGTAATATGAACAAAACGAATACCATAAACTTCAAATAATTGCCCAGGCTTTTATTTTCCCATATCGTCGAAATGCACCAGCTTGTTTTTGAGACAGGCGTCTATGAGACGGTCTTCATCATTTAGTGTTGAGATGTTGTTCATTGAGTCTCTGATCTCTAAAAATCTCCAAATGCTCCACGTGAAACTGCGGTCTTCCAACCTTTTACTATCGTGTCAAATGATTTGAATAATATGTGCGAGAAAGACAGAGCAAAACAGCGCTCGTTTGTGTTGTTTGAAGACGTGAGAGTGCGCGCGGCCGCGGCACAACTCAATTTCTGGAGGTATACTGCCCCCATCTGTTATGGAATATGGAATATGATTAGATTTTATATGCAAGATGGCACCTTTAATGATATTATGTGATTCTTTGATCCATCTTCCTCTGAAATAACTTTCCTTTTCCACTGATGTCACTTGCACAGACTACTAGACATGATCTAGATAGACTACAGACTACTAGAGGATCTACTAGGATACTAGATAGTTCACCCCCAAAAATAAAAATTTCCTCACACTCATTGTTCTAAACTTGTATGACTTACTTTCCTCTGTCGCACACAAAATACTTGTTGTCCAGTACAATGAAATTCAATGGTTTCAGTGGATTTTAACCATATGCTATAACTTTAACCAGAAACCAAAGCACGTGCTTTATCAAACCCATGTTCTAACTCTGAATTGATTCTGAATCGGTACCTCATAAATAAAACCTTTTTTGCTAAATACCCTGTTTCACTCCACATTAGATGTAAAATCGGTTGCGAATTATTTGTCCAAAATCACATACCCTCATCACAATCACATACACGTACTTGTTTTGGAATAAGTGATTACTATGGCTCAATCGGAGCACCGGCTTTCAGAACAGAAATATGTCAAAGTGCCTGTTATTAAACACCGTCTCTGAAAGGATCTGTCAAGTCAGCGTCCTCCACACACTCAGACATTAAAGTGCTGCAAGCGACCCTGCATGTAACGTTAGATATTATTGTTTTTCTAGAACATGACGTGAAACAATATAAAACACCAAATAATCACTCATTTGCTGACTCGTGTGTATGTGTGTACGTTACTATCATCAACATCTACTGGCAATCTGCTTTATTAGGGTTTTCGCTGGCTGCTTTGAGCATGCTCTTAATAATGCTTTTATACAGATGTGTATGTGTATATATTGTTGCTGTAGCTGTAGGCCTACTGTTTAATGTTTTCAACTCAAGAAAAACTTGAATTACTTTTGTAAGCTTGTTGGTGTATTGCCTAATTGTAAGCTTGTCCTGCAGAAATGGTGACAAAAATGTAAAAAAAAAACGTAAAAATAATCTCTTTGCGAAACATAATTTACAAATCAGATATTCTCAAATATTGCATTTTTATGAGGCCGAATATTTGAATGCAACATATTTAAAAATGCCCATCCCTAGATGAATGTAATCCAGGACACTCACATTTGCCATGCTGTCATTATCCTGTGACCTACCAGGTCAGTTACGTCACTTCATTTCCGGTCACAAATTCTCCCTTGGCCTCATGGGATAGTAAAGTGTCCATCTGTTATGCACACTTCAGAGATCTCACCGGAAGTAGGTAGTGGTCATCTGGGTACTTTTTGCCTACTACTTATATGAGCACTTTGTGTTCAGACACTTCTTTTGTCACATACTGCTCTTTGCCTGACTACTGCATATAGTAGGGAAGCATGCAATTTCAGATTCATCAGATCTCCATAATAAAGGCTAGATGTCTTGACGGCGGAGTCTCTGATCGTCATCACCGGCGGCCATCTTGTCACAGGCAAGCTTTCTGGTGGGCTCTGTGGTTCCTGATGTCAAGATGAGTGATCAGCACAAACACAAATGTCCCAATATCTGATTGAAATGTTGGCGGATTTACAGAACAGCTTGGTTTATTAAAAATGTTATTAACCCTCTCAGACTTCTTCGACTGAACGGTCACACTCGGGATTAGAGGGAATTACATATTTAAAAAGAAAATCATAATTTTTTTTTGCTTGTTTTTTATAATATTTTTTCTTTTCTTTTTCGGTGCTTTGAGCATTTCAAAGGAATGAAAAAACGTATAATTAAGTATTAATGCAATAAGTTATCAACCAATTTTCCCATTGAATATAATGAAATATTTTTTTAAAGCTGTATTTCATTTGGAGTTGAGGCCTAGGCCTCATAAAACAATTTTATAAAATCACGATGCAATGCCATCCCTGGAGACAATTGTGAGCTTTAAAACATGCAACACATGTAGTAATTTGATTTTTGAGTGTGTTCTGCTGTATAAAGGTGCTGATTTGTGTGGTGTGGATAAAATGTGTCGTGTTTGCACTCTGATGTTTTATAGATATTCACCCCTTCACTGTTGTGTGCTCTTTTTAAGATTGTTGCTGATTTGTATATTGTACACACAAAAAACTCAGTATTTTCTCATTTTGGCCAATTTCCGATTCCATTTCCTATGACTGTCATTAACCACAGAAGGTCCCTCTAGTGTGACTATGTTTTTGCGACCACTTAGGATTTCAAACACACTGTTATACCAATTTTTAGAGTGTTCAGGTATGACCAACAATACATTCAGAGTACACCGATTTTGAGACCATTATTAATTAGCTACGATCCTTTAACATTTTTAAACGCTTCGGGTCATTATTGACCTGAAGAACCCTAGAGGTTAACGTGGCTATAATTATCTGGATGATTTATTTATACACTTATTATTCATAAGTGTGCAGTGTCATAACTACATCTCTGATGTTTATAACAAACCAACCCGTTTGAAAAATCAGTCCAAATTGAGCAAGTTATGGTTATTTGAAGAGTACACGCATCATTAAAACACAATGTTACGAGTGAGCGAGCTGCCTGTGGCAAGTTGGCCGCCAGCGCGGACGAGACATCTAGCCTTTATTATGGATATCTCTGGAGGAGAGTGTGTGTGTCAGTCACCGCTGGTGTGGATACTGGCACTCAGAATCACAGATTATTCTTTATGACAACATAAGAATTTTTACCGGAAAATTTAATCTGAACTAGTTAAGAAACATCCACTTTTGTTCTGGATCTGTCTCGTATAGTAGGCTAACGTTACAGTAAATGATGGGCATTTGTAGAGGGAAAAGCCTTCTGACCGTCTCGTTGCTCAGTGTTTGTCCTGTTCGTCAGCGCGGTTTCATCTGTCGTTTAACTGGTTTAAATCACTGAGACATTAGTGTCCTTCGCTTCTCTCTGGATCTCGAGAGCATCAGAGTAAACGCGTCTGCGCTGTGAGCTCGCGACTGAGCCGAGGGATAGACGCGCGCGCCGTTCAAATGAGCTTCGTTCCGCTTTTGGCGCATAAACATTATTGAACATTTATCGAACTCTTGATGTCATTTTATAGAGAAAAAAAATATATGGCGATAATAAATGACTGAGCATATCAATTTAAGATGTGGCTAAATGTAATTTATGACCTTGTATGGAAAATCCTGACTTTTTGTGGGCTAAAATTCGTATTAAATTTAAGACGTTTTATGACTCTGCGGAAACCCTGATTATACTCTCAAATTGTTAATGTTAACGTCAGCACTGCGTGACTACATGTGATGTGACTGTCCTTCCGATATCATCCCTGTGTTGTCCAACATCCTCACACGCAATACAGCCAACTAGCCGAGACTCTTCGTTATGTGTACAGATGTGTGTGTGTGTGTGTATGTATGCAAATGCTACATCACAATCTCTAACGATAGACGAATGCTAATGTTGGTGAGAACAGTAACCCTGTGATCAGGAACATCACCTCGGGTCGATGCTGATGACGTAGTCCATGAGCGGCCCGAGTCCCAGACCTGTTTAACACACAGTGACGGGTTATGCTATTATATGACGCGTTACAGTGAGTGTGTTGAACACATGATCAGGAAATGAGCAGAGGTTTGATCAGCTGACCTGTGAAGAAAGCGAAAGCGGCCAGAATAGCAAGCCTCTTCTTCTCCGTCTGAGGACTGTGAGGAGTACATGGCCAGCCAACCCATCATGGCCAGCGACCCCAGCATAGTGATGCCACCCTGAAACACAACATCAGGTGTGTGTGAGAGCGAGTGTGTGTCAGAAACTTCCATGATAAAAGTCCATCCATTATATGCACTTCTATGTTGGATGCGAGTGTGAGTGCAGGATCTAGCAAAAATCTTATTGTAATTAAACCAGAAAATCTAAATATCAGTGAACAAAAACAATTCTTCTAAACATTAGATCGCTCACACCTAAGGCGGTTATTGTAAATGAAATGGTCACAGATAATAATTTTGATGTTCTATGCCTTACTGAAACCTGGCTTAAACCAAATGAGTATTTCGGTCTAAATGAGTCTAGTCCACCAGGATACTGTTATAAACACGAAGCCTCGTCTTAATCGAATCGCGCGACGGTGTTGCGACAATCTATAAAGATATTTTTAATATTACTCAGTATGACAGTATGTCACGTTATAAAAAGGCTCTAAAAATAGCCAGGGCTGAGCATCTCCGCAAACTAATAGAAAATAACCAAAATAATCCAAGGTTTTTATTTAACACTGTGGCTAGACTAACAAATAAACAGACATCACCAGAGCAAAATATACCGTTACAGTTTAGCAGTAATGATTTTATGAATTACTTCAATGAGAAAATAGAAAGCATCCGAAACACGATTATAAATGTACAATCCTCTTTGGTGTCTTATGATTCAGCCTCAATTATGGCCCCTCTAGAACAACTACACCGCTTTACAACGATAGGACAGGAAGAGCTAAATAAACTTATCATTGCATCTAAACCAACAACATGTTTATTAGATCCAATACCCACTAAACTACTGAAAGAAGTGTTACCTGTAGTGGAAGAGCCTCTCCTCAATATTATTAACTCGTCTTTATCTTTAGGTCATGTTCCAAAAATATTCAAGCTGGCAGTAATAAAACCTCTCATTAAGAAACCGCAATTAGATCTAAATAACTTTACAGTAAACAGTTGGATATGTCAAAACTTTCTGCAGTTAAACAAAGACAAAACTGAAGTCATTGCGTTTGGAAACAAAGATGAAGTTCTCAAGGTGAATGCATACCTCGACGCTAGGGGTCTAACAACTACAAATCAAGTCAGGAATCTTGGTGTGTCTCTAGAGTCAGACCTTAGTTTCAATAGTCATGTCAAAGCAATAACTAAATCAGCATACCATCATCTGAAAAATATTGCAAGAATTAGATGCTTTGTTTCCAGTCAAGACTTAGAGAAACTTGTGCATGCTTTCATCACCAGCAGGGTGGATTACTGTAATGGCCTCCTCACTGGCCTTCCTAAAAAGACCATAAGACAGTTGCAGCTCATACAGAACGCTGCTGCCAGGAGCCGGGCTGGGCGGGGCCTGGGTATCAGGGGCGGGGCGTGTTTGGTACGCAATGACAGTATCACGATTCGAATCGTAAGTTCAGTATCGCGGTTTTTCGGTTCGGTTCGAAAATCGTTACACCCCTACTAAAGACGCATCTCTTTAGTCAGAGCATTCACATAATGCTTACCTTTTATTCCTCTGTTATGCCATACAGAACCGTTCGCCGCTGAAACTGCTTAACGCACCAGTGGGGCTCGACAGCCTTTTAGACAAACAGGTCGGCACGTATGGTTGGGTTGCGGAGAGTTTGTGAGATAGTGATTTTCTAACACTGACTCCTGTATAATGGAAATCATTATGAACATCAGCTATGCTAATTATTTCCCATCTGCCTTTCTGCTGTTAAAAATGGCGTTTGTCAGGTCCAGTTTGTATCCAGCCTCTCACGGGGAATTCAGATGCCCCAACGCCTGTGAAGAGACGACCCAGACGCTGGCGATGTGTTACGGCGCCGTGTTACATATAAACAATATTTATATTTAATATTTATATATAAACAATATGAATGTAAGCCAGAGGAGAACTGGCCCCGACTGAGCCTGGGTTCTCCCAAGGTTTTTTCTCCATCTAATCTGATGGAGTTTTGGTTCCTTGCCACTGTCGCCTTGCTTTGCCTGCTTTTGGCTTGTTTAGTCGGGTTTATTTAACATTTAACAATTTTATTGATCTGTGTTGTACTACTTTCATATTATCACTGTGAAGCTGCTTTGATACAATCTGTATTGTGAAAAGCGCTATATAAATAAATGTGACTTGACTTGAGTGAGTGAAGATAAACCCTGGGCATACCTGAAACATGTGTGTGATGACATAGATGTAGGAGCCGGCAGTGGCCACCAGCATACACACCGCCAGACTGGCATACACACTCTTCAGGTGTTGCTGAGTGGAGCGCGAGCTGCCAGAGAAACACACACTTCAGTAACAGAACACCTTCAGAACATTCACTCATCACAGGACTCTAGTTATTATCAGACAAGCACATTACATCATGAACATCACACACACACACGTACATGATGGTCAAAACACTTACATTTGAGAGAACTTGAAGAGAGCATCAAAGTTGATGCTGCGATCGAACACGTTCATGTTTCTGTTGTTTCAGTCACAGGAGAACCTGCTGAAAGAGAACACACACAGGAGTGAGCAGGAGTGTGTGTGTGGAGTGAGCAAGAGTGTGTGTGTGGAGTGAGCAAGAGTGTGTGTGGATTAGGGCTGCAACAACTAATCGAATAAAATCGATTATAATCGATTATGAAAATCGTTGTCAACGAATGTCATTATCGATTAGTTGGTCTGATTACGTCACAGGGATTGTTTACTGGTGATTGGTTGAAACAGGCCAATCATGATGCTCTCTGTTTTACATGCGCAAGGTCTCTCTCCCTCGCGGCTCTGCCCTGCACGCGCTACACGGGCGGTTTGCAGCACAGTGTCCTCTGTCTCGCGCGCGCGCTCTAGATTCTGTGAGTCTGAACTCGTTTGCAGCATCGGGGAACCGCGGTCAATATGCGGCAGACTTCCGGGACACTTGGGATGTGTGTATTTTGTCTCGAGCATCAGGTCGCGCAATTAGTTCGCTTGCAACATAAGGGAGGGATTAAAATAGCGCCACCACCACCACAGACAGGGGTGTAGCACCACATTTTGGGCCCTGGGTACAAACCATATAGCTGGGCTCCACACCAAATACCATAGTGATACCAATGGTGATACCATAGTGAATGGTGATACCATAGTGATACCAATGGTGATACCATAGTGAATGGTGATATCATAGTGATACCAATGGTGATACCATAGTGATACCAATGGCAAAACACTTAAAATAAGCCACACTCTGATTAATATATTTTTGTTTTATTGTCAAAAGTACTCTCAGGGCTCCAGACTAACTTTTTTGACTAGGAGCGCTGTTGCCCCTGACCGAAAACGCGGACCGCAAGATCGGTGATTGGTCGGCTTGGTAGCATCGCATTTCCTCATACGCATTTCCGCACGTACCTTCTCACGCATTTCCACACGTACCATCTTCTCCGACGTCTTCTCTCATTTCTGCGTTTTAGTAATTTCACTAAAATGAACTGTTTCCACCTCAATAAGCTCCAACATGATCCACTCTCTTTCAGGCTTGTAGTAAACCTAGCTGCAACTCGAGGAATCTAAACAGTGGAACATTAAAACCCTCCGCCGCCAACTAGCGTTTCGGAGCAGTACTGCAGAGCAACCAAGACCTGAACGCAGAAGTATAAATGCTCACAACGGCGTCGCCTACGTGCGTAGCCAACGTCGTACACTACGGCATACCCTCGAAGCAGAGATATAAATTGGCCTTTAATTTGTTGTCGTAAAGGCAAGAGCAACACACGCTTCTGGTGTGCAAAGACACAGAAAACTCGAAACAGCCGCCACGCAGCAGAAACGCCTCGCTTACATGTGTCGCGGTTCAGCACGCGCACATGATCCTGCTTAATCAATGATGTGAGTGTGTGTGGGTGTGTGTGAGGTTGTATACAAGCGAGTGTGTAGAAGCGAGTGTGTTTATGTCGACAAGTCAGAAAAGGATATTTAACATGAGATTAAAACTAAATAAAAATAATAGACAGCCTAAGTCCCTCCCCTCCGGTCGACCACCATGGGACCTTATTTCGGAAAAATATTGGAATGTCAATGGCGAGAGACAACAAATATTTTGATTTTGTTTAAATTGATCCCTGAATTACACATATGATGTTCGTCCATTTAAAAAATACATTTTAAAGTCAAGAAAGTCGCAGTTTGATGTAAAACTGTTGAGATATAAGACTGTGAAAATACGTAATTACAAAGACTACAAACCCCAAAGGCGCACATTTGCTCTCAATGAATGAAGCTAACTTTACTAAGGCTATGTCATAGTTTCTAACTTTACTAAGGCTATGTCATAGTTTCTATAGTCTTCCGTTATAATCGTAACGTTACCCGTCATGAGTGTGTTGTTCCAGACTGCACACACACACACACACACACACACAGCAGCTGATCTCGCTCGTTGTTTCGCCTCCTGGGAGATGTAGTTCATTGAGGGTTTTTCACATAAACCTAAAAGTTACTCTTCTGTTTTATGACAAACTGCAACTTTCTTGACTTTCATAATTATCTTTTCAATTGACAAACATCATATGTGTAATCCAGGACACAGTTCAGACGGAATAAAAAGATAAGTTATCTCTCGCCATTAACTACCATGCATTGCTATTCCAAAATAAGGTCCCATGAACCGGAAGCGGAGGGGCGGGACTTAGGCTCTCTATAGCTTAAAAAAACAAAAACAAACAGAAACGTATTAACAGAAACACTAAAATCAAAAGAGTGTTGAAGGTCAGAGGTCATGTGACGTCACAGCAGCCAGTAGAGCGGAAACACTAACCAACTCTGATCATTAAAGACTCGCAGAAAATCATGTAATTCACGTAATCTCAGATAGGGGTATTACTTTAGTTTAGGTCTTAACTGTTTTTATTTATATTGATTGTTTTAATTCCTTTTATGTAAAGCACTTTGAATTTCCATTGTGTATGAAATGTGCTATATAAACAAACTTGCCTTGCCTAATTCTGACAACATCATGTACTTTCTACTAGTATTTCTACTGTAAATATTAATCACATGATTACGGTGCGTTTTAAAAACTAAACTGGTTTTCTAAAAGACCTGCGTATACAGCCTGACCTTTGACCTCATCATCTGACAGCAGCGCACAATCCTCACATTAGACAGGCTTGAGGAATAAACTAGAGATTACGCCTTTACACAACAGTCTTTTCTTGTCCACACAGAGGAACAGCAGAGAGATCAACAATGAACTTCCCCGGAGAGTGAAAGTAAAAGCTCAAACTCGCTTCGATGTAACGACAGTAACGCTAACACACACTTCTGTTACACACACTTCAACACCGACTAGCACTCACACACCCAGACCCCGACAAAGCTTACGTGCAATGCACACGCGTTACACACACAGCTCGAGCTCCACGGATAATCGCGTTGATCGCAGAAGTTTGTCGAGTTGTGTGTGTTTAATCGCGTTCAGTTCTCGGGCTCGACCGTGACGTGTTTCTTCTGGAGGTTTGTTTACGCGTCACGCGCTTCCCGCTCATCTTGTTATTATTCGTCGTAAATATGATTTATCGACATTATATAAAGGTAAAGTTGATATATTTACCATAAGCTGTGAAAGTGTGTGTGTGTCCGTCGGTTGTTCCTGAAGGCCTGTGGATTCGGATCAACGCCTCTCTGTCACGTACAGCGCTTGCAAAACAACGAGACGTCACCAGCGTGATGACGTCACGCGCGCGCTGCTCTTCGTTGTTTATGAAACTCCGCCCCCTACTGGAGCAGAGTGCAATGACGAACCAGTGCTAGATCTCGATCTCAGACATGGATTCTTTTTATCCATGCTGTTTTCATAGTTTTGAAAAATCTTTTATACCAATTAAAAAAAAAGAAAGAAAAACGGACTGTATCCGTCACACTGTTACACTTTGAAACTTCTATTAAACAATATTTCAGTTTTATTTAATAATTTTTTTGTTTCTTTTGTAAACGTATCATTAATTATTCATTTATTAAAATGAACTAACTTTATAAATTAGAGCTAACCTTACCACTAATCTAGATCTTAGACTATTCTTTTTCTCTCGTTAGGAAGCTGTTTCAGGCACAGAATTATGCATTTTAAAAGATAATTGTGTTTTTTATTTTCACAAATGTTATTAAGTCAGAATTGCGAGAAATAAACTCACAATTTTGACTTTTTTCTCCCAATAGTGACTTTATATCTTGCAATTGTGAGATTGTGTGTAATTTTTATTTATGTATTTATTTTTTATTCTGTGGCAAAAACAAGATTTCATATGTTGGTTTCATAAAGTTTTATACCATTTTCAAAAAACAAAACAAAAAAACAAACAAAAAACAAATAAACAGACTTTTACACTTTGTTTTATTTAATAATTTGTTTGTTTTGTAAAATATAATGAAATCTTTATTCATAATTTTCAAATCAAAGTTACTTTATTAATATAATGTGAAATTGAAACATCAAGTTTCAAGAAAAAGAATAATAAAACACAGAAATTTTAATAAGCATTGTAAACGAAAGGTTATTACTCAATATTATTTTTACATAGTTTCACCATCTCATAATAACATCGTAATTCTATCAGAAATATTTTTTAAATAATGCTTTCATCTTGTGAAGGAAAAATCTCTTAAAAATAATTCAAACTATGATAAAAATCAGATTAAAGGCCCATTCACCACATTGCCTCATTGTTTTAAAAATATGGTTTTCTTAAGGAGAAATTATAAACGAGTATTTTCTGTTCACGGATTAAAACACAACATTCAGTTTCAGAATAAAAACTTGAGAAAGGAAAGGAAACTATAATTCATATAATAATCAACCAGAATAGTTAAAAAAATATATCATTCACTGTTTTAAAGCTGCTATATTATACGGAAGCTAATGAGATTAAAGTCGAAACATTTCAAGATTAAAGTTGAACAATTAGTCGAAAGTACGAGAATACAGTTCTGGATATTGTCATGAAAACTATTACACATTTACACTGTAAAGTTATGACAGAAGATGTAAATGAAGTTTCCTCTTTAAAATGCTTTCAAAACAGTCCCTTGTCCTTCTTCAGGCCCTTCTGCTTCCACTGGGGCAGCGCTCGAACTCGGCCCTCGGCATCTCAAACACGGCCTGAAAGTCCTCGTCCGACAGGTGCTTCTGGAACACCACAGAGACAGAAAAAGTGAATGATTTCATCACTAAAATAATATTAACACTTTTAGCAATATATCAGCATACGGATAAAGTGATAATATATACCGGTATATTATCACATATTATACATATGCATGAGAACAGCTCACACACACAGCTCTAAAGAAAGAAGCAACACACTTTTAATCAAATTTATTCAAATATTGTAGTCAAATGTATCTCTGTTTCCCTGAATGTGCTTTATGAGCATTAACAGCGATTTGCATTGAAAGACAGTAAGGCTGATGAGTTGCAGCCTGGGTAGTGAGTGTGTGTGTGTGAGAGAGAGTGCGCGCACACACACATGTTGGTGCAACAGCATTATGAGGACTCTCCATAGGCGTAATAGTTTTTTACTGTGCAAACTATATATTCTATCCCCCTACACTAACACAATCCCTAAACCTACCCATCACAGGAGATATGCTGCATTTTTATTTTTTAATAAAACTTTGTTTTTTTATGTTTTTTAAGCCATATGATTTATGAGGACTTTTGAAATGTCCTCATAAACCACCAATAAGTTGTAATACCAGTGTAATACACATGTAATTTTACAAACTTGTGTCCTCATAAGTCACATAAACAAACCCATGTATGTCACACACTCGTAGATGGGCTAAATTGGTTAGGCAACAATGCATTTGCTTAAATGACTCATGGAGACTTTGTGCAAATCTGACCAACCGCACAGGAACATTGTCTAAAAAAGAATGGAACAAAAATGTCAATGCATGTCCTGGTAGTCTTATAAGGGAAGGCTGTGCCGTGAAGCATGCGTGTCATCAAGCCAGCAGTGTGACGAGATGTCAGAGGTGAGAGATGTCATGAACCGGGAACTAGAAAACGTTGTCCACTACGGGACAACTCCTACGGGAGCTCCTCTGGGACTACCAAGCCGAGTCAAGCCAAGTCAAGTCGAGTCATGTTGAGTCGAAGTCGAGTCAAGCCGAGAGTCGAGTCAAGCCAAGTCAAGCCGAGTCATGTTGAGTCGAGATCCGAGTCAAGCCGAGATCGAAGTCGAGTCAAGCCAAGTCAAGTCGAGATCAAGTCGAGTCATGTTGAGTCGAGTCAAGTCAAGCCAACCCAGTTCAAAATCAAGCCAAGATCAGAGTGAAGTCAAGTCGAGATCATGTTGAGTCAAGTCAGAGCCAACCCAGTTCGAATCAAGCCAAGTCAGAGTCAAGTAAGAATCAGAGTTCAAGTCATGTTGAGTCGAGTCGAATAAAGCCGAGTCGAGTCAAGCCAAGATCAGAGCCGAATCAAGCCAAGTCAAGCCGAGTCATGTTGAGTTCGAAGTCGAAATCAAGCCAAGTCAAGATCGAAATAAAGTCGAGTAATGTTGAGTCGAAAATCAAGCCAACCCAGTCGAAATCAAGCCAAGATAAGAATAAAATCAGAGTCGAGATCATGTATGAGTAGAATCAAATCAAGACCAACCCAGTTCAAAATCAAGCCAAGATGAAGTCGAATACAAGTCGAGATCATGTCGGAGTCAAGTCAGAGCCAACCCAGTTCGAAATCAAGCCAAATCAGAATCAAGAATCAGAATTGAGATCATGTTGAGATTGAAATCAAAATAAAGCCGAGATAAAGATACAAGCCAAAGATGAAGCCCGAGATCAAGCCAGGAATAAGAACCAGATCATGTCGAGTCGAAACGAAATAAAGCCAAATCAAGTCAGAATGATCAAGTTGGAGTCATGTTGAGATCGAGTCAAATCAAGACCAACCCAGTCCAAAATCAAGCCAGAATTAGACAGACCAAATCAGAGTCGAGATCATGTTGAGTAAAATCAAGCCAAACCCAGTCGAATCAGAGCCAAGTAAGAATCAAGTCAAGTCGAGTAATGTTGAGATCAAAATCAAGATCAGAGAACCAGAACCCAGATCGAATCAGAAGCCAAGTCAGAATCGAAGTAAGAATCGGAGTCATGTGAATCAAGATCAGAGCCAACCCAGTCGAAAGTAAGCCAAGTCAGAGTCAAAGTCAAGAATTCGGATCATGTCGAGTCGAAATCAAGTCAAGCCAAGTGAGAGTCAAAATAAGAGTCGGAGTCATGTTGAGTCGAGTCAAGTGGAGACCAACCCAGTTCGAACCAAGCCAAGATCTGGAGTAAAATCAAGACCAGACCGAAGCCGTGTCGAGATATAAGTCAAAGTGTCAGAGTCGAAGCCGAGTTGAATCAAGCGAAGTTGAGTTGAGTCAAGACCAAGACAAGTCAAGCGTCAAGTCGGAAGTCAATACAAATCAGATGTCAGAATCAAGCAGAATTGAGTTGAAGTCGAAGTCAAGCGTCAAGTTGAGTCAAGTCAAGACCAAGCCGAAAAGTGTTGAGCCGAGCCATGTCGAGTCGTGTTGAGTCGAGTCAAGCCAAGCGTCAAGTCAAGTTCGAGCCAAGCCGAGCCAAGCCAAGTCACCTTTATTTATGTAGCGCTTTTTACAATACAGAGTGTTTCAAAGCAGCTTTACAGAGAAAACAGGAAAATACTGCAACAAAGTTTGTTTCCAGAAGAAAATAGTGTCACAGTCCAGCATCAGTGATGTTTCACTTTTGTTGTAAAAAAGTTATTAAGTTAATTTATATATATAGCCGTTCTGGAGTAAACCGTGATGTCATCGTCCAGCTCAGCTCAGTTCTCATATAATGGTGTCAATGCAGTCGATGTTTTTTCTTTAATTGCTAATGACTTATTGATAACACGTTTCCCTCAAAGCATTGTTCCTCCTAGCCGTCTCATCTCTTAAAAGAGTAACGAGATTTACAAGCATTTTGAAATTCAACGAGTCTCCAGTGCCGTGTGACGTGTTGATGAATTGCTTGGTTTAGGTATAGCTCATTTTTATTCAACACTGTTTGGAATAATCTGATTTGTTACGCTTCCTATCGGCTTGTTCGGGGCACTGGCTACTTCCCTGCGTCTCATGGACAGAATCCTCTGGTGGCAATCTGCAATGCCGTATTTTGGGAAAGAATAAAGAGTTTGAGAGTTTCTCGAAGCCGACCCTGTCTTCTCCTTCTTTCACATTACGAACCTCATCACTCAAAATCATTTGCCTCTCAAGTAAATGTATCTTGATTTAAGAATGTTTTTCTATTCATACTGTAAAGTAGGTCAAAAATACTCAGTCAGAAATTAATGTTTTGCACTAGATGTGGGAGATTTAGAGCAGGAATCCTCAAATAGTGGAGTGTGATCCGGTTCTGGACCGGCTTGGCTCCAGCCATAACACAGACGCCACAGCTTTGGCTCTCGGGACCCAATGACCTCATCTTTAATGGTTATTATCCCTCTTTAGGGTTTTAAGAAATACTACTGAAGATGGAAATCTATAACTCTACTATTGTCCGAATCTCTGCTGGGAAGGGAATATAGAGACCAGATCTCTTCAGCTGATCACTCCTGATTCAGAGCAAAAGCAAGTTTAACTAGTGCTGCTCGAGTGTCTGTACGAGCTCTGGAAAGCTGTGATATAATAAAGCGTAACGCACCTCTCTGTGTGCCGGGTCCACATCCTCGGGCAGTTCTCCAGCCAGTTTGTTCATCAGCATTTCCAGTGGATAGTGTGTGATGCTTTTCTCTTCAACAGAGGATTCCTGTCAGGGGAAATTAACATTTATTTGCAAATCTTTTATGCAAATCATGCAAATATGGACTGAAAAGTTTGTTATATTCTAGGGTAGATAAGATCATACAGAAACAACTTTAGTTGGCAATGTAATCTCTCCTAACTCCTCCTTCAGTTGCTCGTAGGTTTTGCCACCCTAATGCAAGAATAAAAGAGTTAGAGGTTGTTCATCTGCAGAGAATGACTCCGTAGTATGCTTGTAAACATTTTCTCTATGTTAATTCAATGGAAATCAAACCTACACTCCATTTGCTGGGGTCCCAGGCAGTGAACCACCCAGTAAAGGTAGGCGGCTCGAAGCCCTGCTTCACGATCATTACAGGAGTGTCGGGGTCTCGGGATCCAGGGTGAGTCCGCAGGTATTCCTGGCATGTTGTCACAGATTCCCGACGCTCCACATCATTTGCTTCATTTCCAATCCATAGAAATACCTAGAAGAACCAAACGCTGAAGGACTGCAGGGTTTGACAAGTGTTTAAAGATCAAGGGCCCTATCACACACTCGACACAAGTGTGTTTCGTTAGTTTCAGCCCCTCGCGGTTTTCTTTTTCACGTCCTGCACCACATTGTTAAAATAGCAAATGTATTTGTGTCCATCTGTGGCCCATGGGCTGCTGGTCTGAGAACCAGGAGTGTGTTCAGGAGCATTGATGGACCATTGCTGTTTCGAGGAACTGAAATAGACTGAGCCATTGGTCTAAAAAACCTGGTCTAAAGTCAATGGCTCAGTATTTTTTTGTTATTTAAAGAGTGTGGTAATAATATGAGCCTATAGGCGATATGAGCCTGGTTTTCATTTCAAACAAAATCAGGCCTAAACAAAGTTTATTTGGAGTTTGGCTGGTAAATGCACTCCCATTGGTCAGTAGTGATGATCATATATGGAAGAAAAAGGCCGCACTTTGCATAGACAGGTCTGTTTCGGCCTCTTTCTTCCATATATGAACTCTACTTAGTAGGTCAGCACTCTTAAAATAAATTTAAGTGTAATTATTGAGTGAAGCCTGCTCCATCCTCCATTCATTCAGTAGTGATGATGTAATAGGTGGGTGTGGCTCTAAGGCTCCGCCTTCCGCAAGTATAAACACTGGAAAGCTGCTTTATAGTAGAAACTGAAAATTGTGACTTTAACTGAAAGAGACGGTAACGCTTTAGATTACAGCCCGGAAAGTACTGCGTAATTAAAGCGATTTTACAGCGTAAACTTTGGTAATTATAGTATACCTATAACGGACTTACAATATAAGTATAAGGGAACAATATTTTAAGTTTGGGGAATAAAGGGGTAACAACCAGGAGAATTAAACAATTATTTATACTGTAAGTATTAAAGAACTAAAGGGTGCTTATCCTACTATTATGATATAACAATCTTACATTTGGGAGCAATTTAGCAAGAACATTCATTTTTGAAATAATGGTGAACCAGTACATCCTGTATAGGCTTTTTAAAAATTACAGAGTACATATCTATGCATTTGTAAAGTAATCGTTTTAACAAAAGTCCACTGAAAACTAAAACTATTGCAACTTTTGCTTAAATATTGGGCAAAGATACTCTTGTTATGTAGTGGTGCTTGTTACCCTCTTGTTCCTTGTAGTTACAGGGTAAGTGTGACATTGCGGGCTGTAAATTAAAGTGGTGTTTGTTACCCTCTCGTTACATGTAGTTACTGGGTAAGTACAATAAAAATGCATACACAATCTTATATCTACACAACTCTACACTCATTCTTATTGATACAAAATTGCTACAAAAAGGTACGCAGTGTTTGTTCTCGCTAAACTGCTCCCAAATGTAAGATTGTTGTATTTCAATAGTAGAATTATAAGTACCCCAAGTACCCCTTAGTTTTATAACACTTAGAGTATATATATATATATTTTAATTCTCCTGGTTGTTACCCCTTTATTCCCCAAATTGTACATATTGTTCCCTTATACTTACATGTAAGTACTTTATAGGTACACTATAATTACAGAACATTACACTGTAAATTCCTCTTAATTACACAGTACTTTCCGGGCTGTAATCTAAAGCGTTACCAAAGAGACACTGACACTGTTGTTCATGTTTAACACTGTTAACCTGCTGCTTTAAAGCAATCTACTGTATAAAGCGCTGTCTGAATCTCATATTTACTTATTCATCTAAATGTGGGCAGCATTGGGATGTTCACAAACAGAATATTGCTGCAAAGATGTTTCAACTTATTTTTACCCTTAAATGAAGAGCGAAAGAAACTTCACCAAGATGAGTATATCAAGGCTTATAGCCACCAAACCTTATCTTTCACTGCAGATGAAATGTATAGTTTTAGTTCAAACTGTGTTGCTCTACCTGATCCCACATGTCCAAAAGCATGACGTCATCCTCTCTCAGATCATCCTGTGTGAACTGGGTCACCTCAGTCGCAATATACTGGCCCGTCTTATTGGAGCATTTGAAGAGGCGTGGTTGATGATCAGAAGTAACCATCTGTAATCTTTGAGAAGTACATCAACAGCCAAGAATAGAACTTATTTCCTATTGAATCTATTAACACAACACATTGTTCTGTATACCTTCTTTCGCTTGCGTATGGTCCTTTTCCACCTAAGATTTCCCAGAACTCAATTGGCTCCTGTCCCTCAGCCATGATTTCCTCAGACAAGCCTCTCCGAATGAAGGCGCTCACCTCTTTAGCCATGGCTCTTTCATCACCACTGGAGCCCTGAGAGGTTATCAAGAGAGGTTAATACTGCTCTCCCAATAATGTCCATTATAGGGGCTTTCGCACCGGATAGCTCTGGGAACTCAGTTATAGGAATGATCCACCATTGTGGTTCCCAGATAACTAATGGTTCCTCTAGGAACGTTCCCTGGTTGCTCCATCTATCTCTGTTTTACATGTTCATAGATTTAAAATATAGGTTATAATGTGTGTGTTTACACTGCTTTTTTAATAATGGCGGGTGCTGGTGTTTCACGTGTGTTCGGCCAATCAGAGAACACTAACATCACGGGTAGTTCCTATAGTAAATGAGTTCCTCCAAAGGAGTTCCTAGGTTCTGCGGTGCGAACGTGCCGAACATCCGAACTTCCATCAATAGTTCTAGGATCTATGAAAAGGTTCCTCCAGTGCGAAAGCCCATTATATGAAGAGTAGTGCTGGACTTTGCGATCGCTGCTAAGTGTTTTTCCATTAAAATACTATTGGTTATTCAACTTCTGTAGGAAGACTGCGTACTTTGCCATACCACAGGTAGACGCCATTCTGGCTTTTTAAAAGGAAGACATCATTGGAGTTGAGAGAGCCTGACAGAGCTGGAACCTCTATTGCTTTTGAATTGGTTGGGTGAGAGCCACAGATCTGAAACAGCCGCACAGGGGGCTCCGGCTCTTGGCCACTCTTCGGGACGTCCCTCCCTGACAATGGAATCAAAAGAAATTTATTTATTAGAAAACAACAGCAAATTCAGAAACCTAGAATTTATTCATGTTCGAATGGATGCCTTTGACCAATGATGTACTGTATGCTGAAGGATGTTGAGGCTTCTAAAATAAGCATAATCTCAAGGGAGTCAGTAGGTCGAATAGTGATTGTATAACATTAAACAAAGTCTTTTTTTGTTGATTGTTAATTTTACTCAATTAAAATCAGCTTAAGCAACATAATTCTTATATATTTTGACATAGCATGGCCTGTTTAGAGTCAGGTTCGTGTTAGCAGGACATTTGGCGCACTTTGTCTTTTGCTTCATTGCCTTTTTTCTCTATCACTATTATTTAATAAACAACGTCGTTTTGAAATTAGACTTTGTGTAACCATGGATAGGGCAAAATTTGTGTGATATCAACTTCAAACTTGGTTAGACATTTGGCTTGGATTTTCTAGCATTTTAGGGACCAAATTAAAAATAACTCCGCCATGAAACTCCAGGCTCATCAGTCCTTTACATGCAACGAAAGAGAAGAGTATTATCATATCTAGATATACAATTAATGTATATTTAGTGCATTTAATGCAAGAGTTATGACAGACAGCAAGTGCTTGACTACCTCAAAGATCACCATTTTTCCATTAAAAATGGCCATGAAGTGTCGCGGTTCCTTCCCCATGCAGACTCTGACTTGAACCGGCTGGCCACCGTATTGTTGGTCCAAGGTCACGGACTGATACGCACAGGCCGTCACTTCATCCTGGGACGCATGCCGGCCCTTCAGGAGAGAACCATAGGGTTACTTTCATCATTCATGTGCAACCAAATACCTGAATTTTTGATTGCTTTGAGATATTAACACAAAATTTGGTTCAGATGCAGTTGACATGATTGTAAATAAGGCCAAAGTTGATTTTACATCATTCCGAATACCCTTTCTAATAGTCATCATGTGAATCACGTATAATAACAAATTAAATCAATAAATTGCATCCCTTTTTCTGGGTTTTCTCAGCAGTGATGTAATAAAGAACCTTAAAAAATGATCAAAGTCTCTCTCTCTCTTTTGTTATTAGCTATAAATCATATTTTTAAGTATGCCACTTAGATGTGAAATCAGTAAAATGCCTTCAGGGTGTAAAAGGGTTGATAATAATAAAACTATTTCCTCTGTTCTACATGCATATGTTACTTTACCTTCCACATGTAAAGGATGTGGCTTCTCCTGCCATTAACATCATAACTGTACAGAATTAGATAACAATCTCCTCCATAGAAGTATCCATGCATTGCAGGATCCACCTCCACCATCTCCAAATTCTCAATGCGCCACACCTGAGGATGGAGAAGACTCATGTCTATTTCTGTCTCCCATGATCTCGTGCTCTGATTGCAGAGTCCTCCGGTTAGTTGATCAGATCTTAGTCATCCTCTTTACCTGCTTCTGTCCGCTGCCATCGTCCACCATACGCTCTTGTGCTGCAACATCGGGCATCACATGCATTCGACTGGCATCAAACTTCTCTTGAGGGACATCAGCTGATTAATAAGAAGAAACAGCAAAGATTAACGACCTCATGAAATGAACATCATAGCGCTGCGTGTAGAGCAGATCTACCACACTGTAAAAAGTGACCAGATGACTCAACTTACATTTTTGTTTTCTAAAATATGCATCAAATTTTTTGCTTAAAACAAAAACAAATAATTGGGCTATTGGAGTCAGAAAAATAATATTGTTTTCCCTTTGAATCAAGTATTTTTTTCTGACATCATTGGCAGACCTTTGCTAAAAAATTCACATAATTTTGATAAATCTCCCATTAAACAAGACGCAATGCAACAATTTTCTATATGTCAATAATCATTTATTATCATGTTTTCATTACTTCAATGAGCTCATTGTTTCTGCCTTATATTATTACATTGTTTAAATTAATACATTTTTCGTAAACTGTGTGATTTGTATATGACTGCACAAAAAGTTAGAATTGTCACAAAAAGACGCAATCAAATTGTGCATTTTTTAATTCCGTAGCAGGAACAAGCTTCCTTAGTCTACACCAGATGTCAGGAAGCCAGATGTGAAAATGATGAGCAATAGTTTATTAAATGAAGACACAAACCCAGAAAATACATGAAGAAATGATGTGAACAAAACAAGAATCATGAATTCAAACAGGAAGTAGATGATAAGAATCCAGACAGGGAAGGACAGAGTCTATCATTCAAATGGGGAATGGCAAACACAAGCGGCTTCACAAACGTACATGTCGTCATTTATTCCACCTCTAAAACACAGACGCTGTGGACACTCACCATCCCTTTTGGCTGATGTTATGTCTAACAGAAATGCTGTCTTCATAGAAAGGCTTCTAATATCTGCCTGTTTAATAGGTCCGTAAGGTGCTGATCACAGACTTTCCAACACCCCCCGTAAATCCCACTGGGTACACACTAACCGTACTGGTGGCTTTAGCCATACAGCTTCTTTGAGAAAAGCCACTAGCTTACTTGCACCAATTGACACCTGCTCCATAGGATCCCCATAAGTCGTTGTCCTGCTGGCGATAAGGTCCACTATTCCCTACCTCCTCCAAATTGACTGAACAACTTTCTTGTGCAGACACCATTCTCCTCGTCTCGGCTCTAAACGGAAAGTACGTCTGCTACACTATTCCAGCGATCAGGGATGTGAGTTGAGCCGGCAGCCGAATTCACTCTGTGGCCCAGGACTGATGCTCACTGAATCTGGATGGGAGAACTTCTGGGAAAACTAGTTTCTGCTGTAAGAGGTGTTAGTGAGGCCATCAGGGGGCGCTCTCTCTGTGGTCTGTGCAGGTCCTAATGCCCCATAGTAGTGATGGGGACACTATACTGTCAAAGAGCACAGTCCTTCAGGTGAGACGTTAAACCGAGGTCCTGAGTCTCTGAGGTCACAAAAAATCCCAGGATGTCTTTCGAAACGAGTAGGTTGGTTGTGTGTGTGTGTTCTGGCACAATATGTCTGCCGTGGCATCATCCGGGTGGAGCCGCACATTGGTGGTGGTTGAGGAGATTCCCCATTTCATGTAAAGCACTTTGAGTGCAGAGAAAAACGCTATATAAATGTAATGAATTTTTATTATTATTAGTTGCTGACTGAAAGAAAGTGCTTGTTTGCCCAGGACAGACGTCTTCTTGTCAACTGGAGACCTTGCAGTGAACTGGTGGGCCTTGGTGACTGATTAAAGATGCCACTGTGGTGGTGTCCGTCCTTACCAGAATGTGTTTCACTGATAGTTACTGAGAAAACATCATCAGTAAAGTCAGGACAGCTTGGGATCAGGAAATCCTCTGGTCGGACAACTGGATGATGCAAGAGGTTTGAGGCCCCAGTGATGGAGAAGGACGGTCCAAATTTAACTTACCAAGGACCATCTTGATTGTATCTTGCAATGAAAATACCACTGCAGAACCAGCACCTTGAACCCTCATCTCTACGAGAGCACTGAGACTGGGCATCCACAGCAGAAGTCTCCTCCAGGGTGTATAACGGCTCCTGCTCGTCAGCGACTAATGAATCTGACACTCGTGTCCTAACTTACACGTGACATCCGCGACACCGCAATAAAAGGATCTTTTCCATGTTAATCAGAGTTTTTGTCTGTAACCAGACGCTACACGCAAAGTTTCTAATTTAGAATCGGTTCCTATTTCTGCGACGTCACAGCTGACAGATCCGCCCACACAGAGATATTACACTGGTTATGAGTACTCATTATTTATTTTTAGTTAAAAATAAGTCACTGTGCCACAAGCGATAACGGATAATTTACCTCAGATTTTGAAAGCAAATAATATAGCATTCAAAATGAATTCTATGCAAACATACTGTACTTCATAACAAAATTAGTCATTGAGTATATTTTGTTAATGTTTTGCTTTTTAATAAAGTTATTTCTTGATTTGATAATGTCCTTACACATTTCCAATGCGAGTGCGGGCCAGCAGTGCGCTTTCACAGAGAGACTCCGCCCACACGCTGTTCTGAATGGCTGAGGTTTTTGATTGACGTGTGGACAGACACACTTGCTGTCGCTGGAATTTTATCGCGTCATGTGTAGTTAGGACACGGTGTGAGATAATGTGTTCATCCCTAGGACATTCAGCTGCTGGCTCGAACCCTGATCAACAAGGGCTTAAGCACAGACGTTCTCACTTCTGTACTCGTGCTCTGAGTTGCAGACGGAAAGGACTTCGCCAACGAAGCCTGAATGCCCGGCACAGCATTAGATAGCTCAGGTGGGATAGTGTCGTCCGGGGTCTGCTTCTTCCTGAGGTCCTTCAGTTTTACTAACTGAGTGCTTGCTACCAGTTCCAACCGTGGTTTTGACTGGTGCCAAAAAATCTTGACCTTCAGGTTCAAATTTAGCAAACCTTTGTTCCCTGAACCTGTAATGAATAATGAAAATGACAGCAGGGGACACAGACGAAACAATAATGATTAACGAGGAGAACAAGGGGACGGGGTTAAGTAACGAGACAACACAAGCACATGCATGGCTCTAACAAACGGCCATGTGCTTTCATGCAAAACATGGGTTGTGTCATGATTCTGCCTCAAGACTAGAGAGAATCAAGGACATGAAGGCAGAATCAAGACATTATCTTCAATGGCATCAAATTACAATCCGGTCAAGAGTCAGTTAAAGCCTCCCTGAGATGTTCAATGTCTAGACAGGCAGGGCATTACACATGGGCATCCATGAGGTCCACAGAACTTCAGCCATAACGCCCAGAAAACAACCCTGGTCAACCAGTGGGTCAATAACAGCGATAAATATAGCGACTCCTTCCACCATGTATTGACCGTCTCTGAACAGTGAAATAGAATATAAACTATAATAGGGAGATTACAAACATAAGGTCAGTGTAACTGAGGTTTAAAGACATTACAACTCAGGCCTTCCTCTGAAAGTGTGTGTGTGTGTGTGTGCGTGAGGCACATACCAATTTTCCCCACGGTGTGTGTTCGGCCCAGACCCGTCGTCTGCTCTCGGACCCTCCAGCTCGTGAAGAGCTGTTTAAACAGAGCCGATTCGCCTCCATCACTGAGAGCCTCCACTTTAGTGCTGAGAGGATATCCCTTCAGTTTAATGAACTCCTGCAGAATCAGTCACATTAGCACACAACACTTTCTTTACATGTGGAACTTCAGACATTCTCCTGACTGTGCAACTACATCTCAACTTATTCTACTAACCCTATATAATGACTATAGTTGACATGTAGGTGCACAGTTACTAATAGTCAGGAGAATGTCCAAAGTGGACTGTAAAATAAAGTGTACCCTGTAATGAATCAGCTGAATTAATGAAGGGAATAAACTCACCAGAGCTCGAGTCATTGCTGCTTGTCTCTCCGCCTTGTTGGCCGTCTTTCCCTTCCACACAAATATTGACATTCCCCCCTGATCCAAAATATAACAGTCCTAGATAGATAGATAGATAGATAGATAGATAGATAGATAGATAGATAGATAGATAGATAGATATAGATAGATAGATAGATAGATAGATAGATAGATAGATAGATAGATAGATAGATAGATAGATAGATAGATAGATAGATAGATGAAATAGATGAGAGAGATGTGATGAAAGGTGACCTATTATACCCATTTTCACAATGAATTTTTATAAGAGCTTGTCAAAGTTCCCCTTTTTGGATGAGAGGGAAAACACTCTTTTTTGTGTGTGTGGCCCCTTAAATGCAAATGAGCTGCAGCTCTGCCTCCATTCAGGAAGAGGGCGGAGCCTTTACATGAGCTTCAGGTACTGGAACAAAACAGCCGAATTTCTCTCAGGCAAAATGTCAATAACACCCAGTAGCAAGTGCAGCCTTACGAGTCAGACACACTATGTTTTCTATGTGAATGTATAGTAAAGTGTGATTTATTGAAACCGTGTACTTACATCGTGATTCAGCAAGTCTTGTGTGAGTGGACTGGTTGCGATCTCAGTGATCTTCATTGATCCGTCGCATCGGACACACTTCAGAGTTTGAGATGAGTTAGATTCACATATGAGCCAATTAATCATTCAAGTGATAAATGATATTTGTGACCCTGGATCACAGACCCAGTCAGCGAGTTCGCACAGGTGTATCTGTGGCAATAGCCAACATTACACTGTACGGGTCAAATCATCTATATTTTCTTTTATGCCAAAAAATCATTAGCGTATAAAGTACTGTAAATTTTGTACATTTCCTTCCGTAAATATATAAAATATTTATTTTCGAGAGTGGATGCAGCACAATCGCCAACATAAATGGACTTTAAAGGGGCTGTGTGTGATGTTTAGAGGCATCTAGTGGTGAGGTTGTGAATTGGAAAGTGATGTCGTCGTCTGAGACAGCAAAGAGGAGCCAGTTTTTTGTGATCCAGATACAGATCCTCCTAAATATCACACACTGCACCTTTAAAGGTGATTTTCTCAATGTTTCGATTTTTTGCACTCTCAGATTCCAGATTTTCAAATAGTTCTATCTCGGCCACATCCTATCCTAACAAACCATACATCGATGGAAAGCCTAATTATCCAGCTTTCAGATCATGCGTTAATCTCGATTTCCACAAATTGACCCATGTGACTGGTGTTGTGGTCCAGGGTCACACGTAATGTTTCCAGCCGCTGAGATGAAGGACGGTGTGTGTGCGAGCTCTTACTGATAGAGTGTGAGCTTTTTCATCTGCTCTCGGTCGCAGATCTCGTCGGGCGTCCCACTGGGCAGCTCTGAGGGCCTTTCACCCATGATGTCCACCATAAGCTCTATCAGCTGAGGAGATCTGGCCTCGTCATCTCCTTCGACCACGCCGATCTCAGCCCGACCGCCCCGCTCACGGTCCCGGATGTCCTTCGCTAACATCATGGCCTGAGAGACCACCACAAACCGCATTAAACATGATCTCTCTCTCTCTCTCTCTCTCTCTCTCTCTCTCTCTCTCTCTACACACAGTATATATATATATATATATATATATATATATATATACACAGTCTATATCACAGCTATATATACAGTATATATATATATATATATATATATATATGATTAGCTGCCAACCTTCAGACGCTCTTGTGTGTTGCTCTCCGGGCCGTTCCACTGGATAATGGTCTTTCCCAGATCCAACAGAAACACACTTCCAGTGTTCGAAGCTCTTCCAGCTCATTTCCACCTGCACAATATTTCATCATTCATAGCCTGAGAATTAGAGTCTGAATGATTTTAACTACTTGCGCATCAATTACAGTAAGAGTGACACACAGGTCCATAGTGGACGAACAGCATGAAGTTTGGGAACAGAGACTGAAGTTTGGTCTCATTTTAAAGAAAAAACATCTAAAACAAGTTTAAAAAGTAAAACCCAAAAAAGTTATATAGGTTTAAATATTATATAATATAATATTATAATATTAAATATAAAATATTTTATGAAACATTTTGAACTATAACACTGTAGACAATTAAAGCCATAAATCTAAACAAGTCGTTTTCCAAATGTAAGGTTGATATCTCAAATAATGAGCGATCAGTGAAAGTGTGTGTAAACATTCAGTGAGAGTGTGTGAGGGGCTGTCCCCCGTTCCAACGTCTATGGTTTGTGTGTGTGTGTGTGTGTGTGTGTGCCAGATCCTCACCTCAGTGCCGGTCACCTTTCTCCTCCCCTTCACGTGCAGAAGCCTCTGAATGTTGTACGTGTTCGTCTCCACATGGTTCATTCCTGACGACACTCCTCCTGACTTGTAACTGGACATAAACACATATATCTGTAGGTTCTGTCGTCTTCATGCACTGAAACACACGCTCACACACACTCGAAACGAAACATACCATTGATCGTTGAGTTCAGTTCTTCATCAGTGTTCAGTACTGATATTGATAATACCTCATATACATGTTTGTTTGTGTGTGTGTGTGTGTGTGAGAGAGAGAGAGAGAGAGAGAGACTCCTACATGATGCCCTGTTTGAAAGTATTTGTTTGTGTGTGTGGACATACACTCACCTAAAGGATTATTAGGACCACCACACTAATACTGTGTTTGACCCCCTTCACCCTCAGAACTGCCTTAATTCTACGTATCATTGATTCAACAAGGTGCTGAAAGCATTCTTTAGAGATGTTGGCCCATATTGATAGGATAGCATCTTGCAGTTGATGGAGAGATGAAGACTGTGGGGCCATTTTAGTACAGTCAACTCATTGTCATGTTCAAGAAACCAATTTGAAATGATTCAAGCTTTGTGACATGGTGCATTATCCTGCTGGAAGTAGCCATCAGAGGATGGGGACATGGTGGCCATAAAGGGATGGACATGGTCAGAAACAATGCTCAGGTAGGCACTAAGGCAGGCACTAAGGGGCCTATAAAGAAAACATCCCTCACACCATTACACCACCACCACCAGGCTGCACAGTGGTAACAAGGCATGATGGATCCATGTTCTCATTCTGACTCTACCATCTGAACGTCTCAACAGAAATCGTGACTCATCAGACCAGGCAACATTTTTCCAGTCTTCAACTGTCCAATTTTGGGTGAGCTCTTGCAAACTGAAAAAAATCTCCTCTGACCTCTAGCATCAACAAGGCATTTTCGCCCACAGGACTGCCGCATACTGGATGATTTTCCCTCTTCACACCATTCTTTGTAAACCCTAGAAATGGTTGTGTGTGAAAATCCCAGTAACTGAGCAGATTGTGAAATACTCAGACACCAACAACCATGCCATGCTCAAAATTGCTTAAATCACCTTTCTTTCCCATTCTGACATCCAGTTTGGAGTTCAGGAGATTGTCTTGACCAGGACCACACCCCTAAATGCATTGAAGCAACTGCCATGTGATTGGTTGATTAGATAATTGCATTCATGAGAAATTGAACAGATGTTCCCAATAATCCTATAGGTGAGTGTATGTATGTGTTGTGTGTGTGTGTGTGTGAGTTGTGTGTGAGAGAGACTCCTACATGATGCCCTGTTTGAAGTATCCACAAAAGATGCTGGACTCGTGAGCCTGAACCTCTCTGGTGTTGGACCGGAGAAGAGCCGAGGAACTCATCGAGCTGAACGCGTCAGACCGCTGCGGTATCCCTGTTCGTCCACTCGAACTCTGCGAAGCCCAGCCAGTAGTGGGATGTCGTAGAACACGGAATCCGCTGAGTTTTACGAGTCTGAAACCAGAGACAAAACCATGAAGCTGCAACTGCAGTCCACGCTGAAACACATCTACAGAATCTGAAGAGCACACTCACTGACAGCAGCAGATAACAGTCTCCGTCATAGAACTGGCCGTGGAATTTTTCCGGAACCAAAACAAGATCCATTTTCTGGAGAAAAAAAAATCAGTGAAATTGTCTAGAAACATTGTCCAAAATCTTTAATTTAAAGGATGTGTTGATTATGATTTCCCTTTTCTAAATATAGTTAATGTGTAATATTGCTGTTTGAGCATAAACAACATCTGCAAAGTTACAACGCAAGTTACAGAAATCACTTTTTGAGGACTACAACAAACAGCTGGTAGGAGCTACACAAGCTTCCTCCGAGGTTAGTGACATCACTAATGCCTTCATGAACCCTCATTCTAGCCCTTCGTTCTTGTTTTTTTTCTGGCCCAAATATTCGCGATTTTAGCATCAGCATACTGCATACCCTGCATACCCTGCGTGCTTCTAATCCAGGCAGTGGTACCTCCTACTGCATGTCAAGACGCCAGGTGCTCTCCTTCACGGTTCGATCACGCCATCCCCACAGGACTCAGCATCGACATCCTAACACAGGTATGTGCAGAGGGCATTGCAACACTCCGCTTCCACCATATCATTTCTTTCAAGAATAGAGGCATTTGCCAGGGGATCGCCTTGGGTTCTCCACACAGTACGGCTTGGCTACATGCTTCTGTCTCTTCACAACCCCCTTGCTTCAACAGGGTTTTTCTGACTGTAGACAGTGCCTCAGAGGCTTCTGTACTACAGCAGGAGTTTACGTCCCTTCTCCTCAAGGGGGCGATAGAAGAGGTTACCTCAAAGGAAGTCGAGCAAGGTTTGCAAGCCATTACTTCCTGATCCCGGTCTGTGGCCTGACACTAGACCTCTGCCGGTTGAATTTCTCCCTTTACAGAGGGAGATTCAAGATGTTGACGCTAAAAGCTATCATATCTCGAATTTGTGCGGTGGACTGGTTCTTGACAGTAGAATGAAGGATGCATATTTTCATATTCAGGTTGTATTATAACACAGGAGGTTCCTCAGATTCACCTTTTAAGGAAAGGCTTACCAGTACAGGGTCCTTCCCTTTGGTCTCGCTCTAGTGCCGAGGACGTTCACAAAGTGTATAGATGCTGCTCTTGCCCCATTGCAGCTCCAGGGCATTCATATACTCAACTACTTGGATGATTGGCTCCTTGGTATTCACTTGCATTCAATATTGTAAAAATTAAGCTTTATATACATTTATATATGCATTTCATAAGACACCAGAGAAGAAATTCAGAGTAAGGAAAGAGTACTGAAAATGTATTCACTCTCCTAATGGCAAATTATCCTTATAATGAAAATGAAATGAACTTCAGAGACTTAAAGAGCAGATATTCAGCTTTTCTTCATCTGTGTTTAATGTGTGTGTTGCTGTTTGATCATGAACAAGCTCCAGTTCTTCTCTATATCAGTGTCAGTGTTCCTGAACTCCTCCACTGTAGTCTGAGTTTCTTCCGAACGAACACATCAGCACAATATTCCTCATTATAATGATTCATACGCAGAATAAAGGGGCGGGGCCTGGTTGAGTTAGTAGTGTGTTAACCTGGCGTTATGGAAAGGGCGGGGTATTTCCCAAACAAATTTCACATACTGTACATCCCATCAGTAATACAATCAGTTGGCTTATATTCTCGTACATTATTTATGCAAACTGCACATTGCAGGCTATATTGAGTGGGAATTTAAAAATCTCTTGATTCTTGATCAAAAGATGTTCAAATCAGTGAACAAGTCAACAGTGGTGAAAATATTAATTCCTCATGCATAAGTGTCTTCAATATATTATATTAAATGATCCTTTCACCAATGAAACCCACCTTAATCCTCCAGATGAGTGTTCCCGGAGAAGTGTGTGACGGCTCGGAACGTTTGCTGCATTTTTCAACACTAACAACACAAACAATAAAACACAGAACACACACCACACACATTTAATTTACTATCATTAGACCTTCCTTTATGTTGAAGTAAAAGTGATGTCCAGAGGGAAGATTTGTTTTTAATGACTCTACAAATTTAATGAACTATCAAAATATGAGGAAATATTTTAGATTATTTAAAATAATAATAATAATAATAATAATAATAATAAATAAATATGCAGGAAGAACAAAAACTAAACTTGGTTAAGGTTTATCTGACAAAATTATTTGGTTAAAAAAGGCAAAAATTACACCTGCATTTTATTTTACTTTGCAAAAAAAAATTGCATAGAAAAACAAAAAGCTGCCAGGAAAAATCAAACATAATTAGTTCACTCTTGTTTTTGCTTGTGGCGACACATTTCATTATGTTAATATATATACTGTACATATAAAACATTTGACTTAAAAACACAACTACAAAATATGTTGACAAAATCTTTAACACATTTATAATAATTTTTACGTGTGAATATGTCTATTTCCTAGGCCAGGTATCACTTTTGGCCACTACTGAATGTTTAATTATATTTACTCAATGTAAAATAGTTTTAATAACATTAAGATTAATTTTAAGTTTGAATAGTTACCTTGAAGTCCAAACTAGTCCAAAAGGTGATGTTTGAAGAAGACTCTCCTCAGATAGATTGAAACTGATGTGTTTAGTCCAGATCCAGCGCACAGGTCCAGGGATCTCTGGTCCTATTGGAGACAAGAAACTAAAATATGCCCTTTTTTGTCCATATCTTTGCTGCGATTGAACAGATGCTTCATTTGATTGTATTTGCCTGCTGTCACTCAAAGCTCCGCTCAGCAGCCAATCAGGATCCAGCTTCAGCCCAGTCTATGCAAATGAGCATTGTAAATAAACAGAGATATTCAAAGGACTAGAAAAGAGTGATGGAGCAGGTGCGGATGTTCAGTGGGTCCGAGTCTGTTTACTCAAACCAGTGCAACCACTGACTAACATATCTCAGATTATTACTGACGGGAAAATACAGTCATTCGAGCCAAATGCAGAATGCCATTTCACATTGCTCCATTGGCTCTTTCTCTGGGATTGCAGAGACTGTCAATGAAATGTCATTAGGTGACCGTGTTTATAAGGTTCTCTCAAAGTTATGAGCAAATGTTCTTCCAGCAACGTTAAAACATTTAGTGAAAGTTATCTGGTATTCAACCCTCAATCGGGTCACGGGGTCTATATGACCCCAATCGACTTTTACTTAATAAAAAATAAGGTTCCCTTCATCTCAGTGGTATAAGATTTTGTGACTTTTCATACATTATCCATCTCTACACACACACACACACACACACACACACAAAATGGGCTTGATTCGGAAGGTATGTAAAAAAAAATGTTTACACTTCTGGTCTTCGGGGTCCATCAATATGACCCCACATTGAAATGAATTGGAAATGTGAAAAAAACTAAATGTTCTTCATGTCAAAAAAAGGTAACACTTTACAATAAGGTCCATTAGTTAACATTAGTTAACTACATTAGGTAATATGAACTAATAATGAACAGCACTTATACAGCATTTGTTAATCTTTATTTATGTTATTTTCAACATTTACTAATACTTGATTCAAATCTTGTTAACATTAGTTAATGCACCTGTAACTAACATGAACAAACAATGAACAGCTGTATTTTCATGAACTAACATTAACAAAGACGAACAAATGCAGTAACAAATATATTGCTCATGGTTAGTTCATGTTAGTAAATACATTAACTAATGAACCTTATTGTAAAGTGTTACCAATGCAATGTATCATAAAAAATATTTCATATGCTAATGCTAAAGCTAATGGTGTAGTTGAGGAATTGTGTGGTATATGGATACAAAAGTACTTTATATCTCCAAAACACAGCATTAATTAATAGATGAGAAGTAAACAAAAAAAATGATATATTATTTGTATGATTAGAAATTTAAATTTTTTGTCCAATTACTCAATCAGTTGTTGGGGTTGTATAGACCCTGAAGCCCAGAAGTTTAAACAGGAAACGAAGACCATTTGAAGGTTGATAATGTTCTTAAAAAATTTGCACAAAAACGTTATTTATACATCGTCATCATCATTAAATATTAATAATTAGCTGGAGGTTCATCTACTGTTTTAAATGTTACAACATGTATTCAGAGACCATTCAAAAGTAACTTTCACATAATTTTGGATGAATTGAATGACCAAGAAAAAAAAACATTCAGAGAACATTCAAAAATAGTGGCATTTTAACTTATTGATACACAATGTAACTTCTGTCCCTCTAGGGGTTAAAAACAAAACTGCATGTATTTGTGGAAGAACATTGTTGTGGTTGTGCTTTGGCTCCGAGCGGATGAATATTTCAATAGACTGAATGTATAAATAACAATGATATTCAATTATATTTATCTTTTAACACTAATAGGCTTGACAAACTATCCTTGTTGCTCAATTGCTTAGCCTCCCAAATGGATGGCAGACAACTTTCTGTGGTGCTGATTTTTGCCCCAGACAACATTACTCCTAAGAGTAGGCAGGCCATTGGGGCACATCATCCTCGGACTGTAATGTTGTGCGAAACCTAGGTGTCATTTTTGATAAATCTATGTGTTTTCTTAGCAGTCATGTTAAATCTGTGGTTCGTTCCTGTTTTTTTCCATCTTAGGAACATCGCTATGATTAGATCTGTGGTTTCTAAAGAAGAGATGGAGATGCTTGTTCATGCTCTTATTTATTCTCATCTGAATTATTTCAATGTACTGTACACTTGTTTAAAACAAATCCTCTATGGACAAAGTGCAAGTTGTACAGAATGCAGCTTCAAGACTTTCATCAAAGACCAACAGGAGATCACATTACAACTGTGACTTAAGGCTCTTCACTCTTCTCTTCACTTAGTTTTAGAGTGCAGTTAAGAAATGTAACCATTACTTACAGAGCCTTGCTTAGTCAAGTTCCCTCTTACATCCAGGATATATTGCACGCAAACACTTAATAAAAACAAGGTTCCCTTCATCTCAGTGGAATAAGATTTTATACTCATTAATACTGGAACTCCATCAATATTGGAACTTCATCAATACTGGAACTTCTACCTCATCAATACTAGAACTCCATCAATACTGGAACTCCTTCATCAATGCTGGAACTTCATCAATACTGGAACTTTGTCATCAATACTGGAACTCCATCATCAATACTGGAACTTCTTCATCAATACTGGAACTCCATCAATACTGGAACTTTGTCATCAATACTGGAACTCCATCATCAATACTGAAACTGTGTCATCAATACTGGAACTCCATCATCAATACTGAAACTCTCTATCAATACTGGAACTTTTTCATCAATACTGGAACTCCATCATCAATACTGGAACTTCTTCATCAATACTGGAACTCCATCAATACTGGAACTTTGTCATCAATACTGGAACTTCATCATCAATACTGAAACTGTGTCATCAATACTGGAACTCCATCATCAATACTGAAACTCTCATCAATATTGGAACTTCATCAATACTGGAACTTCATCAATACTAGAACTCCATCAATACTGGAACTCCTTCATCAATACTGGAACTTCATCAATACTGGAACTTTGTCATCAATACTGGAACTTTATCAATACTGGAACTTTGTCATCAATACTGGAACTCCATCATCAATACTGGAACTTCTTCATCAATACTGAAACTCCATCAATACTGGAACTTTTTCATCAATACTGGAACTCCTTTATCAATACTGGAACTGTGTCATCAATACTGGAACTCCATCATCAATACTGGAACTTCTTCATCAATACTGGAACTCCATCAATACTGGAACTTTGTCATCAATACTGGAACTCCATCATCAATAGTGGAACTCCTTCATCAATACTGGAACTGTGTCATCAATACTGGAACTCCATCATCAATACTAAAACTTCTTCATCAATACTGGAACTTTGTCATCAATACTGGAACTTCTACTTCATCAATACTGGAACTTCTTACCTCATCAATACTGGAACTTCTTACTTCATCAATACTGGAACGCCTTACTTCATCAATACTGGAACTTTGTCATCAATACTGGAACTCTGTCATCAATACTGGAACTCCGTCATCAATACTGGAACTCCATCATCAATACTGGAACTTCTACTTCATCAATACTGGAACTTTGTCATCAATACTGGAACTCTCATCATCAATACTGGAACTCCTTCATCAATACTGGAACTGTGTCATCAATACTGGAACTCTCATCATCAATACTGTAAACTTCTTCATCTATACTGGAACTCCATCAATACTGAAACTTCATCAATACTGGAACTTCTTCATCAATACTGGAACTCCTTCATCAATACTGGAACTTCTTCATCAATACTGGAACTTTGTCATCAATACTGGAACTCCATCATCAATACTGGAGCTCCTTCATCAATACTGGAACTTCATCAATACTGGAACTTCTTGACTTCATCAATACTGGAACTTTGTCATCAATACTGGAACTCCATCATCAATACTGGAACTTCTTCATCAATACTGGAACTGTGTCATCAATACTGGAACTTCATCATCAATACTGAAACTTTGTCATCAATACTGGAACTCCTATCAATACTGGAACTTTGTCATCAATACTGGAACTTCTACTTCATCAATACTGGAACTCCATCATCAATACTGAAACTTCTTCATCAATACTAGAACTCTCATCAATACTGGAACTTCTTACTTCATCAATACTGGAACTTCTTACTTCATCAATACTGGAACTTCTTACTTCATCAATACTGGAACTTCTTACCTCATCAATATTGGAACTCCATCATCAATACTGGAGCTCCTTCATCAATACTGGAACTTCATCAATACTGGAACTTCTTACTTCATCAATACTGGAACTCGTCATCAATACTGGAACTCCATCATCAATACTGGAACTTCTTCATCAATACTGGAACTCCATCAATACTGGAACTTTGTCATCAATACTGGAACTCCAGCATCAATACTGAAACTGTGTCATCAATACTGGAACTCCATCATCAATACTGAAACTCTCATCAATACTAGAACTTTGTCATCAATACTGGAACTCCTTCATCAATACTGGAACTGTGTCATCAATACTGGAACTCCATCATCAATACTGGAACTTCTTCATCAATACTGGAACTCTCATCAATACTGGAACTTTGTCATCAATACTGGAACTCCATCATCAATGACTGAAACTGCTGTCATCAATACTGAAGCTCTCATCAATACTGGAACTTTGTCATCAATACTGGAACTCCTTCATCAATACTGGAACTGTGTCATCAATACTGGAACTCTATCATCAATACTGGAACTTTGTCATCAATACTGGAACTTCTATTCATCAATACTGGAACTCCATCATCAATACTGGAACTCCATCATCAATACTGGAACTGTGTCATCAATACTGGAACTTCTTACTTCATCAATACTGGAACTCCATCATCAATACTGGAGCTCCTTCATCAATACTGGAACTTTGTCATCAATACTGGAACTTTGTCATCAATACTGGAACTCCATCATCAATACTGGAGCTCCTTCATTATCAATACTGAAACTTTGTCATCAATACTGGAACTGTGTCATCAATACTGGAACTCCATCAATACTGGAACTTCTTCATCATCAATACTGGAGCTCCTTCATCAATACTGGAACTTTGTCATCAATACTGGAACTCCATCATCAATACTGGAACTTTGTCATCAATACTGGAACTCCATCAATACTGGAACTTCTTCATCATCAATACTGGAGCTCCTTCATCAATACTGGAACTTTGTCATCAATACTGGAGCTCCTTCATCAATACTGGAACTCCTCAGTCCTGCAGGCTTCATTACTGCTCTGTTGTTTTTTGTTCTTAAAGTGATAAGTGTGATGTGATTAATACAACATGAAACAAATTAAATTGCATTTTTTAATAGGGCCAAAATACAAATACAAAATAATTCCTTATTAACAAGTGTCTTAAAATCCAACACAAAAATAAAAACAAATAAAACAAAAAACAAACATGGAATTTACTAGCAGAAACTAGTCCAATCATACTTTATATTAGGTGTCTTTAAAGGAAAACCTGTTCTAGTAGAGCCTGTAAAAGGGCAGAACAGGTCCTCTTTACCTACAAGGTTCTTACACCAGCAAATAAAAGCCGCTTTCCGACCAAGTAGGTACAGGAACTAAGTTATAGGAACTGTCCACTTCTAAACAGTTCTAAGAACTACTCTCCCCCAAACTCGGTTTTGCTGCTTGCGTTCGCACTGGCCAAGTGGCCATAGGAACTGGTAGGCGGGGTAACGCAAGCACGGCGACGGTCTTTATAGCGTCATCACTAGACGTAGCCACATACAACAACTACAACAAACTGCATTGCCGGGACCTGAGTAACGGAGAACGAATGGCGGCGTTTAAAGATTATGCTTAAGTTCTGTACAGAGAAACACGTAATATGATATTATGTAATATGATGGAAGAAGATAAAAGAGAAGAGCGCAGGAGGCAAACAAAACGACGGGTAAGTTTAGCTATTAGCTGGTTGAATGCGTTGTTTGTCTTAATCCTCGTTGTAATGTTTTGCTAAAACCCACAGCGTATGGCAGACAGCGCTACAAGTTCCGTGTTGACAGTGGGCATGACTTATAAGTTGAACCAATCAACGTAGACCTAGGGAAAGGGAACTAAAAAAGTCCTCGCTCTAGACAAGGTACTGAAAGAGTTATAGGAACTAAGGTCTGAGGAACTAAAAAATCCCCAATTTAGACCGGTTGGAACACGAGAGAAAAAGGGTTATAGGAACGTTAGGTTCTAGGAACTGCAAAAGTCCCTCCGGTCGGACAGCGGCTAATAACTGTTGGGTACAGTGTGCTTCTACCTCTCTGAATTGACGGGTTTGGGAAGGTTTATGGGAATGTGTAATTACAACTGAAATTAAACACACTAGTTAAAGACACACAATATAAAGTGGGATCCAAAGTGCAGATTCCTTCTTTTCGAAATAATTTCGTTGACTGGTGAGGAGTAAAACAAAGTAGTCTTCATTGTAAAGTTGATAGCTTGTGCAAAGGCTGTTTCAGTGAATGCAACTTGGATCAAGTGTCTCAATTCTATAGTACACACATTTATCAGAACCTTTTTTTGTTATATAAAGGACTTTAAGAGAGAGTACAGGAGTCATCATTAGAGCGGATCCTGCCAGGGCTGTTCCCGTCGGGGTTCCTCATCGGGATCGGGAATGTCGGGAACGTTGGGAGTGTCGGCAGTGGGAGAGAACTCAGACGGGGCGTCCTCGTATCCACTGCTCTCCTCGTTCTCATCCTGAGCTTCAGGAGTCTGATGATCCTCACACACCGGGAGAAACCAGGGGTTGTCTGATGTTCTTCAGGTGTAGCATTGGTGTGTTGTGATGCACAGGAGCGCCCCCACTGGCCGGGAGAGGAGTTTCGTCTGGATCCACTGATGATCCTTCGGGAGCAGGTCTGCACGTCTGTCTCAACTGTCCTCTCCTAAACACACCAGCAAACATCCGTCAAACACAAACTGGAGGCACTTTATAAACTATAAGGGTGGCAGCAAACTTGAGTTTTTAAAGATAAAACTCTTTACATTCGATTATTATGAAAACAAATCTCAGCTCATTTAAAGTGGGACAGATTTAGACTTATAAAATCACTCTATCCTCCTTCAGTGTTAAACAAATCTATGAAATGTTTTATTTTTCACTTCACTGTTGGAGGAGAAGAGATGTTTTGTGACAACAATTATGGTATTTTTTTATTAAATAGATTTTAATTTTTATTTTTAGTATTTATAGTCATTTAGCAATTTATATAAATTATATTTAACTTTAAATATAGATTATCCTCTGAAACACGTCACCTGACAACACATTTCTAATAATATTTGAGTAAAGTGTAAAGATGTCCTGAATGTACAAATATTTCATTATTCTGAGATCGAGTGCTTTATGGGAGTGGGCGGAGCTAAAGAGATATCTTGGCGTGATTTGCTTGTTGAGGCTCTCTGATTGGTGGAACTTTCTGACTGCAGCATCATGGGTAATGTAGTTGATGAATTCCATGATAATTGGATATAAGGATAAGCTGAAATAATGTTTCCCTTTGGAGGAAATGAGTGTGAAACGTCACTGCTCATCCTCAGGAAGTGATGTGTGGTGTTTCACGAAACTAAAGGATTCTCAGGATCCATCTATCGCACTTCCTGCAGTGAAACACATCGGGCACAGTTTGCACTCATGGTGAACGATAAAAGAATAAAATAAGAGAGAAGTGAACACACTCACAGTTCCTCAAACACGGTTATGCAAGCATGCAGTGTCTCTCTCTCTCTCTCTCTCTCTCTCTCTCTCTCTCTCTCTCTCTGTAGATGTGATTGTGTAAGCGTAGTGTTTCCTCACCTCTTCGTAACCTCTCCATCTCCTGTGTTACTGAGGCGAGCTTATCCTCCATCTTCCTCCTCAGCGCTCTCTCTCTCTCCAGCTCCTGCTCAGACAGAAACACATATCCTCAGCTCAGTGTGTGTGTGTGTGTGTGTGTGTGTGTGGGGCAGCAGCGTGTCTCAGTACCAGTGTGAGCTGATGAGTCTCTCTCTGTGTTTCGGCGAGCATCTCCTCCGCCCCCTCGAGCGCTTCCTGAAGAACATCCACCTGGAAGAGCAGCGCCTCCTGCTGGAGCGAGAGAGTCCTCACACACTCCTCCTGCACACACACACACTCCTCTGAGTCCAGCTCCTGCACACACACACACACACACTCTCTCATAGTTCAGCTCCATCTGCACTGCAAACACTACTTCACATGCATTCTCTAGATGGGACGCCAAAGCACACTAACTACAATACATACATAAAGATATGAAGAAATTTAAAATAAAATAAATTAACTTTTTATTTATACTTTTATTTTTCTTATGTATTTTTTCCACTTTAAAGGTGCAGTGTGTGATGTTTAACGGCATCTAGTGGTGAGATTGTGAATAACACCTAAAAGAAAGTCCAACAGGAAGTGCTGTCGTCTTCTGAGATTCATTTAAGAAATCATGTTTATTTCATTATTCAGTAAAACAATGTTATAGTGAATATAATTGTCACTTGTTCATCATTGTGTCAGTGTTTTATTCGCTGACTTTTACACTTTTACATTCGCTGCAGCTTCTTTACATAAAGAACAACATAGTGACGAAACACGTTTGTCCGCTCAGGGCCACCGTAGAACATGTCGGTGTAGCAGACCCATGGTGTGTGTAGAGTGAAACGCCTCATTCTAAGATAATAAAACACAACGCTTCATGTAAGCTCTTTACACACCACTGAACACACAGTTGTGTTTATGATATTGCATTTCTGCCAACAGATCCTCCTAAATATCACACACTGCACCTTTAAGAAATAAATGTAAACAAATGTTTAGACAAATAAATTAATTAATAATTGTGGAGAAAATATAATAATAATACATAAATAATTCTTTTTTTCATTTTTTTTACATTTATTTGCATTTTCTATTTAATTATTTGTTATTCTGTCAGCTTGGACGTTCTATAGCTCTTAAAGTGCCGCTGTAATGCTTGCACATGTTGCCTGTAGTGTGTGATACAGCTGAGTGTGAATGTAAAAGGGTTTTTCTCCTTAAAGAAAGAAGTGATTCTGAACTGAAACGAACCGTCAGTAATTCAGTCTCAGTTTTGTAACTAATTTAAATAATGCCGGTCCATGGTCCTGATTGGCTGAGACTCTTAGCCCCGCCCTCAAACACTGTAGTGTATCTGAGAATGGATGAGTCTCGTGTTGTTCAGTGTCGAGGAGATGCTGTTTTCTGAGATTGAGACGGTGAAACCCACGCCATCGTCACTGTTCGTATCACAGTGATCAAGAGCTGAGATTCAGATATGATAATGAGCGTTTGCTTTCTGACCAATCACAGCAGAGCAGCTCTCAGAGAGGCGGAGCTTAGAGAGATATGTTAATGAGTGGTGTGATTCACAGAGGAGCGTCTCAAGAGTGAACACTGACTCAAGACACACACACCTGTTGATGATTCACCACACCTACGTGTCCCAGCATGCATCAGGGTCACTTTAGCTCTACTCATATTTTGAATTAGCTTGAGTCACCTATCCTGGAAACTGAATCTTTCATCAAATAGCAGCTTTTAGAATTCACAACAGTAAACTATTACACATATAATTTGTTTTTTTTATTAAAAATGTAAATCTTACCATTTCTACGTTCTCAGAAAGCAGATCATCTTCACTCTATAAAAAAACATAACAATTGTTCATTAGTACATAAACAAAGATACAACAAGTAACATGATTGTGACAAAACTGATCTGATTGGATCAGCGAGTCCTGTTCAGCAAGCATAGATCTGGGAGAGAGTTAACACACGGTTCTGCAAAAACACACACACATTTTTGCTATAACACACACGGTTCTGCTAGAACACACACTCAAACACATGGTTCTGCTAGAACACACACTCAAACACACGGTTCATGGTAGAACACAAACACACAGGTTCTGCTAGAACACACACACACGGTTCTGGTAGAACACACACACACGGTTCTGGTAGAACACACACACACGGTTCTGCTAGAACACACACACTACACACACACACGGTTCAGCTAGAACACACACACACACACGGTTCTGGTAGAACACACACACACACACGGTTCTGCTAGAACACACACTCAAACACACGGTTCAGCTAGAACACACACACGGTTCTGCTAGAACACACACACGGTTCTGGTAGAACACACACACACACGGTTCTGCTAGAACACACACACACACACGGTTCTGGTAGAACACACACTCAAACACACGGTTCAGCTAGAACACACACTCGCCTGGCTCTCGTCCCTCGCTCCTCTCTTCAGGCTGCCGTATCGGCTGTCGCTGCGGGACAGGTGTCTGCTCGACTCTTCTGCCTGCACATACACAGCAGATTATTGATTACCAATATAAAACAGTAAAGAAACAAACTCCATCAAATGATTCTGAAAGGAAATCTGTCTGTATTTGGAGTTTTAAAGAGGCCATGCTGTTTTACACAGTCGTGATGATGTTTCAGGCTTCTACTAGATCAGGTTTTCCTGCTTGAATGTTGATTATTCTCCTCATATTCTTTATTGGTGCGGCTCCTCTCTTCCCAGTCTGTCAGTAACGCTCTGTTTACTTCCTGTCTCTATGAAGCCCCTCCTTCTGAAAAGCACACTGTGCTCTGATTGGTCAGCATGTTGTGATTGGTTGAGGGCTTCGAGTGTTTAATAACATGTGCATGTAGAATCATTATGTAAGCTCTTTATACATCACTGAACACTGTTGTGTTTATGATATTGCATTTTTGTCAACAGATCCTCCTAAATATCACACACTGCACCTTTAAGAAATAAATGTATAAATAGATTAATAATTGTGGAGAAAATATAATAATAATACATAAAGAAAACTCTTTTTTTACATTTACTTGTATTTTCTATTTAATTATTTGTTAGTTCTTAAAGTGCCGCTGTAATGCTTGCACATCGGTTAAACCAGTTTGTTGAAACAAACCACCCAAAGAATCGGAAATTCACGGAAATTTATTATATTTTTGAAAACTATTAATGAACAAGAGACAAATTAATGATCAGCTGTTATTTTAAAAAGGCTTTTAAAGAGGATCCAATTCCTCTTGGTGAAATCGACTCTTGATTCCCAACACCTCACATTCCCTTTGGAGTCGATTTCATGCCCTACAAGAAGGTTGCCAAAAACTGGACAAAACCACTCAATTCATATGGATTAGTTTTACGATCTCTTTATGAACTTTTTAAAGCATCACAGTGGTAGTAGATTGTCAAGATCGCACACAGATCGTAGATTGTCAATGGAGTTACAGAAATCTCTCAGATTTCATTAAAAAATATAATATTTGTGTTCCGAAGATGAACGAAAGTTTTACGGGTTTAGAACGACATGAGGGAGAGTGATGACTGAATACTCATTTTTGGGTGAACTGTCCCTTTAAGACTGAAGTTTTTAAATAAAACTTCTTATGATTGCGAACACTGATTGATGTCACAATCATACAGGGGTAATATAACATATTTCAGTTCTGCAGTAAAGTAAATAATGAACAGCTTTGATCGTTCGTCACGTCTAATTCGTTTTTATCGCGAGATTCGGCATCGTCGTAATCATCATCGGAGGGTGTGTTCTGTTAAAATGACAGGTCGTGTTTATTTAAGAAAAATTTGAATGGCATTTTCTATATTTATAATCAAGTAAATCATCAGGTAAAGAGAACTTGCTCATCTACAGTTAGAGAGCAGTCCCAAATCAGCCAATTATCATCTTATCGAGGCTTTGGTGTTTATAATAGGATGGCTAATGTAATCCAGGAGACACAACCGACAAAGATCAGGAGACAATTACAGCAGAAACCCAGTCACGAGTCACACAAAGAAGATCCGGAATCTGAAGAGTCCTATCGTTACCTCTCTGATGATGTGCCGAAGAGACTCTTCCTCGCTCATCCCTCGGGAGAGAGTCCGTTTCCTCAGAGATCCCGCTTTCTCCAGCTGGCCCGAATGCATGTTCCCGCGGAGAACAGGTCCGAGAAATCTGTGTTTCTGAGGAGTTTCTCTGCCGGAGGGACAGTGTGTGTGTGTTGGTGTTGTCGGGTGGCTGCTGTGGGCGGGGCTTCGACTCATGAGGGGGCGTTCTTCATCTGTTATGTAATACCACCGTGCTTTGAAATATAAGACGGGGTAAGATGAACCACACTTCTTAAAGGGGTCAAGATATGGATTTTTTTAAAATAAATATAAATGTTCCGTGAGGTTCACTACATTAAGGTATTTTTGCTCAAAAATAACTTAGAAATTTGTGGAAAAACAGTTATTTTCAACCCTCACTCTGCCTCTGTATGAAATGATCAGTTTTAAGGCGCGGCTCCTTTAAGGCTGGCCAGTGAACGACCACTGTTATGATTGGCTAACGTCACTGCATATGAAACAGTGTCAACGCCCACTTGCCATTGCTTGTGTTTTTAAAACATTGCTCCATATAAATAAATTATGAACAATTACAATGGTTTTTGATGCAGCTGTTGTCAGATGCGTCATCTGTCAACAAAAGTTTATTTGCAAACTCTTTTACAAAAAAAGGCCTATGGTGTGATGATGTGTGACTATCTCGTCAATGTCTTGCTCTGGAGGCGGACATATGCATATCTATTTTCTCAAATATCCTAATTTATTATCCTAATTTATTCTTGATTAAATAAAAGCAAGCAAGAATAGCATTTGTGGCATTTATGTGCATTGCTGTATTTTGCACTTTTTTCCCTATGTTAGTGCTCTATATTGTAAAGTGTAGTTGAAAGGCAGTATATAAAATAAACATATTATTAATGTTATAGAGACCTCTTATGTCAAAATCACGACAAATTAGTTTATGTCATGACTCCTTTAGTTTCTCTTGACCACAGATGACACAAAATCTCACGTGAAGTCATTTGATAAAGGGTAAAGCTGACTTGAAAATCACATTTGTGAGAATCAGCAAAAACAGCCTTGAGGTTAGTTTTGTGTCTGGAAAATAGTGAACTGTGACATTGTACTTAGTTGAATATCAAAAAAATGTGTTAATGAGAGATGTTTTTAGATTTGTGGGGTAAAATTATAATTTACACACTTTAGCCTATAGGAGGAAATATGCAAGCTTTATTTGTTTAAATTCCTAAAATAAAGATGTGGTGTCAATTTAATACACTTTTATAAACCCAGCCAGTCACAATGAAACCATCTGAACTGCATTAGAAATCTGAATTTTAATATAGTAATGTGTTAAAAACAATAGACTGTGATTTACACACTAAGTACGTATCGCTCGTGACTGACGTCACTGCCTATCTCACACCGATTGGCTGCCGCCTGGCGTGTTTCACTGAAATTAGCATAAAGTTGAGCATTTCTGGAGTTTTCATCTTTTCTCCACACCACTGTCGACAGACATGTTCCTTCAGCTCCGAACTGTCAATCATCAGTGTATAACATAAGAAGTGTACTTTTAAATAGCCTCTTGTACTCTCTCTCTCTACACACACACACACACGCACGACAAAGCGCTGTCGTTGGATCCGCCCCACACTATAGCCTACATATGACTCCCATATGGTCTAGCGGTTAGGATTCCTGGTTTTCACCCAGGCGGCCCGGGTTCGACTCCCGGTATGGGAAGGAGTGAATCTTTTCTTTGAGCTGCAGAATAGAGTTGTACAGAACAGAATCATGAGGGAATGAACGGCAGAATAGAGTTGAATAGAACAGAATCGTGAGGGAATGAACGGCAGAATAGAGTTGAATAGAACAGAATCATGAGGGAATTAACGGCAGAATAGAGTTGAATAGAACAGAATCATGAGGTAATTAACGGCAGAATAGAGTTGAATGAACAGAATCGTGAGGGAATGAACGGCTTGTATGCCTTCGATGGCGGTTACCTAACTTTGCTAACATTATCAACTTATTTTTTTCCTGTCAGGAATACTACTGTAAGATATCATTTCTGATAGTGTTTGTTACTTCATGGGACATGGATAAACGAATGTACAAAACATTAAATTTTACTAGTCCACTGTAACCCTGGCATAAAATGTAACACAAAAAATAGATTTGGATAATGTTTAACTTTTTGGTGTTTGTTTAACTTTTATACACATGTGGTCAAAAATGACCAGTCATTAGAAGCGAATGGATGCTTATGTTCCTGTTGTGTGCTGCTTCTGCATAGCTAGCATTGAACCTGCCTCAAAATATGTTTACAGTGTTCTTGCACTGTTCATGATCCTACCTGTCCTAGGGGACTGTGTTGTGTTTCTGCAGCTATTTTTTAGTATGTTGATGTTAAAGTTGGCAGCAAGGGGCTTTCTACGGCACTGCCAGGCACACTTGGCTCTCGGTGACTCTAAAGTCTGTGCACTGCAGAGTGTAATTTTGTTTTGCATTGTAATTCTATCAGTGTGTACTGTGTATGTGTACAGTTTCTGTGTACTGTCTTTGCACTCTTTAAGCATAACTATATACACACTATCATGTAAAACCACATTTCCTCATCAATCCATTTAAAAAAATTACAATAAAACAAAATTTGCATCTGTTTAATCACTGGCAACTGCTATGCATTGTGCAAAAAAGTGAAATGATGTAACAGCTTGAATATGATATTGAAGTAATTGACATTTTGTTTTCCCCAAGCATAATTATAGTTTACCTGGTAACATGTTTTGTGTTGAGCAACCCTCAGCCTCTTGTACCAGATCAACAAATAGTAAAGTACGACATTTTTTAAAATTATTAAATACAAAGTAACGTAAATCATAAAAAAGTTTAATGATTTCAAATCATTCTCCCAAACATTTAAATTCATTACGTTCACTTCAAGCTTGAACAGAACTTTTTTTTTAATTTTCATTGTTAAGTCCACATGATTTGCATTTGATTTATGAAATAATCACACAATATGATCTCAGTTAAAAGCTTGATATCATTTTAACAGGTACTTGCAACAGACAAGAACTAAATAAAGTGAAGTGCTCTATGGTGTGTATTCATGTTCTGCCACCATGATATAATTAGCATTGAACTCAAATACTGGCACAAAAATATACAAATAAAATAATAAAAAGCCAACTCTTCATGGCAGAGGATTCAACACACCTGCATTTAGGTGACTGAAAGTGACTGTAAAAGTCCACATTCATGAAGGTTAATGCCTGCACACACACACACACACACACACACACACTTTGGTTATAAACACCAATGCAAGAACTGTTCAAGTGTCTCAGGACCCTTGATGATATAAAACATCAAAATATATCCCCTGTATGTAAACCATAACAACCTTGATGTAAAGCTTTATATACACGAAAATATACGCCAAACTGGAATATGGTGTACAGGTAAGGCATAGTTGTTAAGTGCATGTTGGCAGATCCTCAACAGAAAGTGTGTGACACCTGATAACAGCAGTTGAACAAACAAGACAAGTACGGTTTCTCTCAAAATTCAAGTTATAGAAAGCTGGATATAAAATACAGGCAGGACTGGCTGAAGTAAACTGGCAGAATTACGAGTCTGCACAAATCAAACGCATGTGGACTGAGAAATGTGCAGATACACATACAAGAACTGCAGAACCATCAGGACATTTGTGCTGTTTTTAAAAGAGCCTGAGTTTTAGATTTTTTGACTAAATGTGGCTTTTCCTGTAAAGATCATGATAAACAAGACTGCCTCGAGTTCATACACACTTATGTTTCTACTTGTCTACAAAGATGCCATGACTGTCCGGATCATGGGAAAAGAATCAGATCGTGAAACAACATCTACCAATACGTGCCCCAAACATCAGAAAGAGTAAACGAAAGAGGTCGTGACACGAGTACTGTGATCACTCAAGTGAGTTTAGCTTCTCCTGAAGGGTCAGGGTTCAGGTCCTATGACACACACACACCACACGTTGGCCAGGACTCGTGCTCAGCTGAACTGCTCCAGATAGGCCGAGAGCAGAGACTGAGGCGGCAGGAACTCGTCCTGTTTGTTCACGACCTCCGTCTGTCGAGCACCGTTACAGTCAGAGCCTGCGGGAGATCACATACGTCAGCTTTTCCTCAGGTCATGTGTGAAGAGGAGTTTAGATGTGAAAATACATTCAAATATCAACATTTTGAGGGTCAATTTCACATTGGCAGTGGTGTTAACCTGCTATCCCAGTTAAACACCAAACTACAGTTTACAGAACACACTCGGGCCTGAACACATCAGGCCACTTTAATGGTCTGCTCCATGTCGACTAGTCGCTGGTCACGGCCTGAAGAGGGCGCAACAGGATAAGAAAGAATAACAAGAAAGTCCGCTTCAGTTTGACAAATAAACGCACACTCCGAGAGCGCTGCACAAGATATGTTTGATAATACCATCTGGATACTCAAAACTGATGTTTTACACACTTTATTGTACAGGTAAGTCAATCACTGTTTTAAACGGCTGCTGCATCACACACACACACACACACACACACACACACACACACACACACACACACACACGCATATACATGCACACACACACACACACACACACACACACACACACACACACGCATATACATGCACAGGGCAGGACTTAAGGGGCTTAAAGCTTGAGGTTGTGTTTGGGCCTGAACCCTAGATGACCTCATATAGAACATCATTACGGACAATTATTAGACAGAACATCCATAGAACAATTAATTTGCAACATGCCTAGCATAGTCACAGTTTAGATTAATTTTAAATATAGTTTACTTTAATCTTAAATAGTTGTTATATAATACAGGATGTGCTCTTCTCGGTTAAGAGAAGATCAAAACTCTAGAATAATACTGAGAAATAAAGCCAGAGATATTATTATAAAAATGTATTGTCCTCCTCTTATGTTAGATTCTTAAATTCAATGAATGAATTAAATCTGAATAAAAATACACTGTATGGCTTAAAATTAAAAAAAATAAATCACGATCAACAAAATCCATAGATGGATAATTAATTATATTAAGAAATTAATATTTTAAATATTTTTTTTCTATGTAGAAATATTAAATGACTGGAAAAACAAAATAATAGTTCTAGGCTACTCTAAAATGACCCCTGCCAGTAGGGGGCGGCACATGAGTGAGTTGAATCCTTGATATTAATAGAAATTGTCAACCTCTGAAAAGAAATGAGGCGTGAATATATGATAATTAATCGATATCTTTCTAAATTCCAGCTCTTTTGGGCTGAAGCCTTGAAGTTACACTGAAGTGTCTTGGATCATGTAGTTTTGTTTGACGCGTTGAGTTGACGTAATTTCCACTGAAACAGGAAGCTAAGGTGGGGCATATTGAATGGCTATTCAAACAGCCAATAGCGTTTAGTTAACCTCAGACTGGAAGTCTTACAGCAGAAGTGAATCCGAGCGCTGATGATACGTTGGATTCAACAGTAGAGGAGTGAATAAATTCTAGCCATTTCATTCCTAACCAACGTACAGCCGAACACACATCTCTATACAGTAGTGTAGAACAGTAGCAATTTTGTTTTATAAAGTGTGTGGGAGAGGAGGTGCTATACAAAGATAAATGTACAATGTGTGTACAATAACACTTTTCAGAAGAAAACTTTTCATTTTTGGGGGAACTATCCCTTTAAGAAACTAGAATTCACACTAGCCTCATAAGAAAACAGTCATAAATTGCAGAAATAAAGTTCACTCACTAGCAGAGGTCAGATCCATGTACTGGCAGACGGCATGAAGGAGCAGTCGCTCATAACTGGAGAAACACACACACACATCTGAGTCAAAACATGTACTAACGTCTGATCTCTCAAGAAACGTGTTAGATGTAACAGTTAATGTAGATGTAACAGTTAGATGTAGATGTAACAGTTAATGTAGATGTAACAGTTAGATGTAGATGTAACAGTTAGATGTAGATGTAACAGTTAGATGTAAAGATGTAACAGTTAATGTAGATGTTAACAGTTAATGTAGATGTAACAGTTAGATGTAGATGTAACAGTTAATGTAGATGTAACAGTTAGTATGTAGATGTAACAGTTAGATGTAGATGTAACAGTTAGATGTAGATGTAACAGTTAGATGTAGATGTAACAGTTAATATGTAGATGTAACAGTTAATGTAGATGTAACAGTTAGATGTAGATGTAACAGTTAATGTAGATGTAACAGTTAGATGTAGATGTAACAGTTAATGTAGATGTAACAGTTAGATGTAGATGTAACAGTTAATGTAGATGTAACAGTTAGATGTAGATGTAACAGTTAGATGTAGATGTAACAGTTAGATGTAGATGTAACAGTTAGATGTAGATGTAACAGTTAATGTAGATGTAACAGTTAGATGTAGATGTAACAGTTAGATGTAACAGTTAATGTAGATGTAACAGTTAGATGTAACAGTTAGATGTAACAGTTAGATGTAGATGTAACAGTTAATGTAGATGTAACAGTTAATGTAGATGTAACAGTTAATGTAGATGTAACAGTTAATGTAGATGTAACAGTTAGATGTAGATGTAACAGTTAGATGTAGATGTAACAGTTAATGTAGATGTAACAGTTAGATGTAGATGTAACAGTTAATGTAGATGTAACAGTTAGATGTAGATGTAACAGTTAGATGTAGATGTAACAGTTAGATGTAGATGTAACAGTTAGATGTAGATGTAACAGTTAGATGTAGATGTAACAGTTAGATGTAGATGTAACAGTTAGATGTAGATGTAACAGTTAGATGTAGATGTAACAGTTAGATGTAGATGTAACAGTTAGATGTAGATGTAACAGTTAGATGTAGATGTAACAGTTAGATGTAGATGTAACAGTTAGAATGAGATGTAACAGTTAGTATGTAGATGTAACAGTTAGATGTAGATGTAACATGTTAGATGTAACAGTTAGATGTAGATGTAACAGTTAGATGTAGATGTAACAGTTAATGTAGATGTAACAGTTAGATGTAGATGTAACAGTTAGATGTAGATGTAACAGTTAGATGTAGATGTAACAGTTAATGTAGATGTAACAGTTAGATGTAGATGTAACAGTTAGATGTAGATGTAACAGTTAGATGTAGATGTAACAGTTAATGTAGATGTAACAGTTAATGTAGATGTAACAGTTAGATGTAGATGTAACAGTTAGATGTAGATGTAACAGTTAGATGTAGATGTAACAGTTAGATGTAGATGTAACAGTTAGATGTAGATGTAACAGTTAATGTAGATGTAACAGTTAATGTAGATGTAACAGTTAATGTAGATGTAACAGTTAATGTAGATGTAACAGTTAATGTAGATGTAACAGTTAATGTAGATGTAACAGTTAGATGTAGATGTAACAGTTAGATGTAGATGTAACAGTTAGATGTAGATGTAACAGTTAATGTAGATGTAACAGTTAGATGTAGATGTAACAGTTAGATGTAGATGTAACAGTTAGATGTAGATGTAACAGTTAGATGTAGATGTAACAGTTAGATGTAGATGTAACAGTTAGATGTAGATGTAACAGTTAGATGTAGATGTAACAGTTAGATGTAGATGTAACAGTTAGATGTAGATGTAACAGTTAGATGTAGATGTAACAGTTAGATGTAGATGTAACAGTTAGATGTAGATGTAACAGTTAGATGTAGATGTAACAGTTAGATGTAGATGTAACAGTTAGATGTAGATGTAACAGTTAGATGTAGATGTAACAGTTAGATGTAGATGTAACAGTTAGATGTAGATGTAACAGTTAATGTAGATGTAACAGTTAATGTAGATGTAACAGTTAGATGTAGATGTAACAGTTAATGTAGATGTAACAGTTAGATGTAGATGTAACAGTTAGATGTAGATGTAACAGTTAAATGTAGATGTAACAGTTAGATGTAGATGTAACATGTTAGATGTAGATGTAACATGTTAGATGTAACAGTTAATGTAGATGTAACAGTTAATGTAGATGTAACAGTTAGATGTAGATGTAACAGTTAGATGTAGATGTAACATGTTAGATGTAGATGTAACAGTTAATGTAGATGTAACATGTAACAGTTAGTGGTGTTCTGATGAGTGTGTAGAGGACAGATGCGTTAGCTGTGGTCATGCTGAGCACCTGCTGCTGAGTTTGGTAATGTATTTAGATTGTGGATGTGCCACGAAGAAGTCCAGCAGATCAGACTCCAGACCCTCCAACACTCCCTTAAACAAAAGAAGAACGGATGAACAGATATTTACAGAACAAAGGCTTATGGGGGAATACTTGTTAAAAGTCCAAAGACAAAGGTCAAGTAAATATCAGAAGAGGCGTCACCATGGGAATCTGTTTACGTCTCAGCGTCACACGCAGCCTTCGATTCAATCCTCTGGAAACACTCCTGAGCCCGCACCGCAGGGTCTACTGCTGAGACGACAGGGGGATATCTTCACTAATACACCAATCACTGAATCAATAACGATTAAGAGCGCCATTTTTCAAATCCCTAGATTAATGTCAGAGACGCCCATAAGTAAATCATGCATCAGTTCACCAACACAGAGGTCAAATACTGTGGCACTATCGTAACATCTGTTTGCTTGAACTGTTTGTTCCGACTCAACCAGTGCCTGAGTCTAGGGCAGAGTGTGTGTGTGTGTGTGTGTGTGTGAGAGTCTAGGGCAGAGTGTGTGTGTGTGTGTGTGTGTGAGTCTAGGGCAGAGAGTGTGTGTGTGTGTGTGAGAGTCTAGGGCAGAGTGCGTGGTGTGTGTGTGTGTGAGAATCTAGGGCAGAGTGCGTGTGTGTGTGTGAGTCTAGGGCAGAGAGTGTGTGTGTGTGAGTCTAGGGCAGAGTGTGTGTGTGTCTAGGGCAGAGAGTGTGTGTGAGGGCAGAGAGGTGTGTGTGTGTGTGTGTGTGAGTCTAGGGCAGAGTGTGTGTGTGTGTCTAGGGCAGAGTGTGTGTATGTGTCTAGGGCAGAGAGTGTGTGTGTGTAGGCAGAGTGTGTGTGTGTGTCTAGGGCAGAGTGTGTGTGTGTGTGTGAGTCTAGGGCAGAGAGTGTGTGTGTGTGTGGGGGGGGGAGTGTCACACAAACAAAAGTGATGTTTTCTCAAATATTAGCACGTATTGAAAATGTAAGAGTCACTTTAATACAACAATTTAAATGACTTTTAAACACAGTATTGTCCATTTTGACGCTTCTCTATTTCACACACTAAAATAGTTCCAGACACATGAGAACAGTTGATCCTGCAACACACACAGAGCCGTTGTGTCCATGAATGAATCTGCCAGAACGAATCAGTGTATACGATTATTCTTTGACTAGACTTGCTGCCACCTACTGGCGGTTTAAGTTTCATATTAAAGTATCATTTCATTTTACACTTTATATTTTTCAGTATGTAATTAACATTTTAATGTTATTGTTATAGTAGGCTAATTATGAAAGTGATTTTTTTTATCTTAAGTCTCTAAAATGCGAACATAAACAAGTCTTACGATGTGTGTGGTGTAATACACTGATGTGAAACCCTCTCTCTTATTGGATGCAAAGTGAGTTTGTGTGATTAAAGGATGTCAGACCGTCTCTTTGGTCTTTGTGGCTCTTGGAGTGTGTCCTGTGAGCCTCTTCCTCCAGCAGAGCCAGGAGCCGCTCTTGCTCCTCCCAGAACGATTCATAAAATCACTCCAGTACTGAGAGACACGAGAGAAAGATTTACACAATTCAAAATATCCTCAACCGAGACCAGTTCAAGAGACCTGCGTTACCTCCACATAGTTCCCGTTGGAGCAGGCTTCAGTGAAGATGGTGGCCGAGGCCGTTTCCTGCCCTTCACCATCCTCTGTAGAGCAGTCATCACGCTCCAATAGATTGACCAGAAAACGAGCTATGCAGAAGAAGAGTTGGCAAAATATTACAAAATCATGACTAAACTTTTTTCTCTCCATTAAATGTAAAAATCCACAGGTTGAACAGCCTGTGTGCTCCACACGGAGATCTGCTCTCTCCATCCTCCAGTCGTCTGTGATTACATGAAGAGACGAACACAGACTCAACATCTCCAAGACACTGGAAGAAACACACCTGCAGCTTCCTAAAGAACTATGTCCAGCGTACCGAGGGCAGAAATGGGTTTAAACAGCATTATTTATTACCATACATTTAATTTAATTTGTGTCTAAAACTGTTCACAGTATTGCAGCTTTGCAGGTTGGTTTCTTCACGTGTCTTGGAGACATTGCCACAGTTCTTCTGGATTTAGTCTGTCTCAGTTTTTTATTTCTTGTATTCCCAGATGGACTCAATGATGGTGAGATCAGATCTCTGTCAACTGACACTGCATTATAAATATACTATTATTATGAAAATACCTTGGATGGCTTTAACAACAGATAAACCATTAATACTGTCGTTGTTGTGTTAAATCTCCATGTTTAATCAGTCAGAATCTATCTGCGTTTTACTCAGCTACAGTGATCGCTGGATGTCTTTGTCCACAGGGATTTCCTCGGCGTCAAGGATAAATTAAACATAAATTACATGCGAAATTAGCGCTCAATACTGCTCACATTGTCCTATTTAGTGTAAAAATTTAAAATATTTGACTGTTCTCTAAAGATATTTGACGTATAGTTTTTATCTAAATGAGAACACTTGTTTAGGATGTAAAAAAGAACAAAAGACAGAAAGGCATCAGCAGTTAACAGGTTACTGTAATATTTCCTGTTTCAGGATTAGCAAAATAAAGGCAAATTAATCTCTGTACAGTGGCCGAATCTGCAAGATTACCCAGGCGGTGGTGAGTACAGAGGTTGGTGGGTTTGCCCCATTTTGCACTCAATGTATGATCGGCATGGTCCTGCAGACTGGGATAATCAACGAGTCATTTTTGTGGAAAAATACTTCTACACTGGCGAGCGAACTGGAGTGTGGGGAGCCCATCTTCTGCCCATCATCTGCAGAAGATGGGCTGATGGACTGAAGATGTGTAGAAGATGGGCAGATGGGCTGAAGATGATGGGCAGAAGAAGGGCTGAAGATGGGCAGATGATGGGCTGAAGATGGGCAGATGATGGGCTGAAGATGGGAAGATGATGGGCAGATGACGATAAGGGCTGGAAGATGGACAGAAGATGGACTAATGGGCTGAAGATGGGCAGAATATGGGCAGAAGATAGGCTGAAGGTGGTTCAGGCTGGTGGTGTAATGGTGTGGGGGATATTTCTTAGCAAAATGTGGGCCCCTTAGCACCAATTGAGCACTGTTTAAAGTCCCTGTAAAGTCAATTCTACAAAAAGTTCTAAACACATTATAAATGTTACATATGTATTGCTAAAACATATTACAAAGTCTGTGAACTGTGAAGTACTGAAATGTGCAGTTAGACCGTTAAACAGTTTTTCACCATTTGCAATTTTACGGATTAAGTGGGCGGGGCTAAAACAGGGCTCGATGATGCACTGCAGCCCATGAGCTCCTGGACACACCCCTATTTGATGACGCACTGAGACTGATCTCTCCACTTACACTAGAGTATGCGATACTGCTAGATTTGGTATCGATACGATACCAAGTAAATACAGGGCCAGTATCGCCAAGGATACCAATACCAGTACCGATACTTTTTAATAATTAAGGTGGATGCCTCTTCAACCTAAATCTAAATTAATTTATGAGTTTTAATTTGTTTTTGTGATTTGCATTTGGGGTTATTAATCAGTTAAAATCAGTACTTCAAAAGCTTTTGTTCAGAATCAACTTTTGGTTACTTCTGTTTTATTTAAATAAACAAAGTTACAAAACTATTACTTCACAAATATAAAAAAAATTGAAAAAAAATTCTCTTTTCAAGTAGCATGTTAACAAAAAATGTTTCTCCTCTTTTCCAGTGCACTTCTTTTGAGGATTTTTTTCTTAAATAAACAAAGTCACAAGTTCTCCGTCTCTGACTTTGCTGCTGTGACTAGAAATGCGCGGTTGTGCGCGCCGCTGAAGGTAGCGGTGAGGGTGGGGTTAGACCTGGTGACGCGCTAGTGGTGAGTCACGTGACGGTACAACACAGGAGAGGGGGACGAGAGCACTACACACAACGCTCTCCGAGCACATTCGCATTCACAGCTCAATCGCGAGTGACTGTCAGTTACTACAGCCTACAGTTAGCTAGCTATGCCTTCGACACGGACATGCATGGGTTACTTCCTGGATGCGATCATGTACAAAACAGATCGGTATCTTCATTTAAACTCCCTTAAAAACGATCACATCAAGAAGAGGTTTTTAGAGAGCCGTTACCTTGATGAAGAGCTGAGGATCACCGCCTACACCAGCCTCTGTAGAGATCATTTTACACTGGATCGTTTTATAAACTTTCCTCAGAGACAACTGGGATTCACTGATAATTCACTGATAATCCGCTGTTACTGGTGAACAAGGCCGAAACGACGATCGCCCGCCTCAGTGTTCATCCTCCCGTCTCCAAAAGCTAATCAGCTAATATCACCGTCAACAGCTTTCACGCGAGTGGGCGTGGTTTCAACGCAGCCAGCGGACACGCCCCAGCGTTTGAGAGCAGAGAATCTGCTCATTTTTTCATGATTTTGATAGCTTATTTTATTTCCTTGCCGGCTTTTTTTATCATTCAAATTTGGCTGGGTGCCTAATAACACATTTTTCTGTGGTGTGACAAACTCAGAACACATACTTAATTTTGACTTTACAGGGACTTTAAATACCACAGCCTATATAAGTACGGTAATCCCTTACTGACCATGTGTATCCCTTTAATATGACCAGTGTACCAATCTTTTGATGGCTGCTTCTAGCACAATAACGTACAAAAGCTCGCTCAAATAATTTCAAACTGTTTGCTTGATCATGACAATGATGTCAAACTTTACTCAAATGGCCTTAACAGTCACCAGATCTCAATCCAATAAAGCACCTTTCGGATGTGGTGGAATATGGTCAATATGGACCAAAATCCCTGAGGAATGTTTTCCAGCACCTAACCTATGCCACGAAGAAATAAGGCACGTTACAGTCATAAACCATCATAGACGTTTGTATGACATTTTTTTCACTGATTAAAAAGAGCAGCGTGAACATTCTGCAAAACGTGTACTCTGTTCCACAGAAAAAAGTGTGTTTGTCATAAATGAAGACCGAATTGTATTTATTTGTTACATTTCCTGTATTAAAAGTAAATAAAATAAACATAAATAATGAAGAATCCAAACATTACAGCATGACTCACTGTTTTCCTGTCTCTGCAGACTCTTCCTGCCCTTGGCTCTGGGAGTGAGGTCAGAGTTTCGGATGGCCTGGTTAATAAAGAACTGCTTCTCTTTTGGCTTGGAGAAACTCGTTTAGCAGGAGAGTTGGGTAGAGATGAGCAGCGCCGCTCATTTATGCTGAAAGACAAACAGAAATCAGATTTGTCTTGATTCCCTAAACTATTGTCACAAAGGGTTTACTCCATATTCACAAACATCATGGTCACAAATTTACTCCAATACGAATTTACGGAATTAAATTTACTTTTAAATTTTTCACAAGTGTTTTAGTGGATTTTAAGGTAGGTCTCCACACTGCACTACTGGAGTGAATCTACAGCCCCTTCTATGAAGACCCACTGTTGGGCTTTTATTTATAGTCTATCCACAGGCCAGAGGCTTTACCCATGGAAGTAGGTCACAGCTTATCTCTGCAAAAACATATGCAAACTTGTCTATTGAGTTGTCCATTTTACTATTATTATTTATTGTGATAAACCTGCCAGGATTACTTACAGAGAAACCCGTTAATAGTGTAACGTTACATTTATTCTTAATTAACCTACACGAAAATAGATCAGATGCGAAAATCAGCAGTTTATTCAGAAATGTCCGTTATTTCCAACATAGTTAGTTTACTTTCCTTATAACCTTACTTTTTTGTCTGTGTGTATTTTAACGACTTTTCATTTAGCTGAGGAGCTCAACATTTAATTATGACATTGACAAGCATTAGCCTACATCTCTACCACAGTTTTTAACAAGTACATCACTTATTATTAGTTTATTCATGTATAACATTAGATGCAACGAAGACTTGAGGGACTTATCTGACGTTTGTTTTTAACGAGCTTGACCGGCTAACAAAAACATTTGACGTGCATTAGCTACCGGCTACAAGCTAAAAATACACTTACATTACATCCTGTTCCTCATTGTTATTGCTATTTAACACAACCATGTCAAAGTCTTCTCACAAAGAAACACGACAGAGACACAAACAAAGAATTTTATGAGGAGAAAATGTCCAGAACAGCTGGCGTTAGCCGCGATAGCTAAAAGCTACTATTAGATACTAGAGAGATTGGGCGGGGCTTGGGAAACCCTGCAGCCATGACAACACTTACAGCCAATCCTCACGCTCCCTTCGACATGACAGAAGTTAATTATAATATAATATTTATATGGCCGTATATATATATATATATATATATATATATATATATATATATATAAAATATTAAATGTAGTTTTTATATAAAAAAGTGTGTATCATAGATAGATTATAGGATTGGTAACCATGTTCAGTTGAAGTTTTTCACTTTTAATTTTTAATTAAATAGACATGTTGTGAGTTAAGAACAAATATTGATTGAATATGCTTCCAAGAGGTCGAAATGCTACATGCATAGGCCCAATTATAAAACAATTATCAATTTATACTAATAAAGGTTCTGAAAGACATATTACCGTACCGTCAAGGTATTAGGCCTATATCTATGATTTGGTTAATTCTGACAATTTTATTTAAAACAAATATTTAGCAATAGTCTTACAATTAATGAGTATTAAATATATGTACAAAATTAAATGTATTATAATTCAGATTTAGATAAATAATATTTTCTTGTTTTTTTTTTTTCAATAAAGATAAAACATAATCGATTTTGCTTTAACAGTGAGTTATAAAGTCTCTGCAGTGTAAAAATGAGATATGGTCAGAGGGAAGACGTCATTTCCCACAACCATCCAGACAGTAATCATCCATACAAGCAAGCCTAAAAATATCATTAACAAACATAATTTCCCCTGACGTGTAGCTTTTAAGAAACAAGACAAGGTGACTCTAATGTAACAGAAACCAAACTTCAGTAACCAGATTTATATATTTGCATATAAATATCCCAGCATTTTAGCTTTTTATCCAGCGTCATTCACATAAGATTGCAAACATAACAATTTCATTCATAATATCTCTGGTATGTACACAATAAATACTACATATAAAAGCTACATATCCAGCATTATGACAATCTTTGCAGTAAAAGAGATACAGTGATAATCCAGACCACAATATTACAATTGTGGTAACACTTTGCAATTAAGGTTCATTAGTTACTACATTAGTTAACATTAACAAAGAATGAACAATACTTCTTCAGCATTTGTTAATCTTTGGTAATGTTAATTTTAACATTTACTAATACTTTATTAAAATCTTGTTAACATTAGTTAATGCACTGTGAACTAACATGAACAACAATGAACAGCTAGATTTGTATTAGCGTTAACAAAGAATAACAAATACAGTAACAAATGGTTAGTTCATGTTAGTTAATGCATGAACTAATGTTTAATAAATGAACCTTATTGTAAAGTGTTACCACAATTGTTTGAGGCTAAAGTGCACCTAAGAAAAACCATAAATAAAACTAAAATAGTTAAAAAATCTGCAAATAAATAACTATATTGAGAACATGAAGGCAGTGTGAGTTTGATCCCATACACTGAACATTTGACCTGTACGTACATGTAGAAAAAAAGAGGTCTGTTATAATGTAACATATTGATCATATCCATACTGGGTTACACAGAGCAAATCCTACACAGAGATGCAACTCACATCATGACAATAATAGGCATCATTTATGCGTTAAAGAGGTCTGGGAAAGAATTCCTGCCAACGATGCCATGCGTCATTTTCAAGTTTAAGAATAAGGACAAGACATTCAATCAACGAGGAATAGGAGAGTTATCAGGACAGTCAAATCGACTGAATCATTCCAACTTTTGCTGATAATTTACTCGCCCCGTGTCATCCAAGATGTCCATGTCTTTCTTCTTCAGTGGAAAAGAAATTAAGGTTTTTGATGAAAACATTCCAGGATTTTCTCCATATAATGGACTTCAATGGGGTCCAAACGGTCCAAGGTCCAAAAGACAGTTTCAGTGCAAACTGTTCAAAGGGCTTTAAACGACTCAGACGATGAATAAGGGTCTTTTCAAGCGAAACGATCGCTCGTTTAATAAATAAATAACACAGTTTAAGTTTTATATGAATGAACAAATCTTTTTTTGAGTCATTTGGTTAATTCAACGAACGAAATGAGCGAGTTGACTCAGGAAAATATTTGTTCATTTTGATGAACAGGAGAGTCACGAACGCGGCATCACAGAACAGAGCAAGGCGAGCATTCTGAGCTTATAAAACTTAAACTTTATTTATTTTATTTATTAAATGAGATGATCGATTTCGCTTGATAAGACCCTTATTCGGTGATTATAGTGTAAACGTTTAGAGCCCTTTGAACAGTTTGTAGTTTCACTGAAACTGTCTTTTGGACCTTAAAACCGTCTTAGTTCCCATTTGAAGTCCATTATATGGAATCCTCAAATGTTTCAGTACAAAAACTACTTAATTTACTTTCCACTGAAGAAAAGACATGGACATCTTGGATGACATGGGTGAGTAAATTATCTCAGCTAAAGTGTTTTTAAGTGTAACTACTCCCTTTTAAAGCAACTAAATAAAAATGTTTATGATCCAGTGAGAGCAAGGCACGAGAGATCATCAGAGAATCCGCATCAGGACTGTTCTGCTCCTGAATGTCTGTATTGTTCACACTCTGCTGTCCTGTGTTTTGGTACTGACTGATGAACAGTGAGGACGGGTGTTTCCTCTCAGGGGTCGTGTGTTCAGGAGGGGTCGGTCCATCAGCTGCCTCTCCCACCGGCTCCATGCGGATCAGCTGCGGTGGCGGCCTGAGCCAAGGACGGGCGGCTGGACTCATGATCTCCTGGTCTTTGAGGCCGTGGATGGAGAGGTCAGGGGCGGTGTTCTGGGCGAGCGGCCGCTGAAGGGGAGTGTGGGCCGGAGGACCGGCTGCATCGCTCCAGTTTGAGTTCTGTGGGCCGCTGAAGTCTGGTGGTTTGAGTCATCACGGATCCACCGTGTCACTGTGGACGTCCCTGAGCTGGTACATCATCCGTCTGCTTTTTAGCAAAGTTCACAAACACCTGCAGGAGGAAAACACTCTTAGATGTGAGACACAATCCCGGGTTCTGAAACCCAGCGCGATGCCTCCTGACTCCTTCGAGTGTGGTCACATTAGCAGGACTCACTCAGGACGTCACAGGGTCCACTGTCGATAGTGTAAGGACGTATGAAGCACAGCTCACACACGGAAGTCTTTTAAAACCAAGCAATGCAGCTTATGTATGTGAGCGACTTGGTCACCACCTCAAGAGAGCATGCACAGAGAAGTCCAGAGTAAACATGATTTAATGACTCGTAAATGTAAGCACACATTGATGGCCTAAGACACGATATATAGATTTACCTCTTGGAACCACAGCCAGAAAGCGCCCGTGCCATCAGATCACTCGTACATGGCTGTGGTTACAAGAGATAAAATACTCTTGTCTTAGGCCATCAATGTGTACTTACATTTTCGAGTCATTAAATCATGTTTAATTTCGAACTTCTCTGTGCATGCTCTTTAAGGTGAGTGACCATAGACCTGCATTATATGAAGGGTTTGACCTAAAAATATCAAAATTGAAAATACTGTGGAAACAAAGACACCTACATCTTGGATGCCCTTGAGGTAAGATAAAACATATCAAACATTAATTTCACAGTGACCTATCCCTTTAAGGTTTCCCAGTTTTCATGAAGTAAAGCAGTGATTCGTTTGTCAGATCAAAGCTGAAAATGGTTAAAAGGACAAAACACGAGGACATTCGGTATTGTTTGCAGTTCGTTCTGTCAAATGTGCTTTTGTGGCAGTGTCCTGAATCTGTGGTTGGTCTCACTTTGCAATGGAACTGCTTCTCATAAAAAAGTGTGCATTACCAGAAGCCGTATTAATGGTAAGTACAGTTTAATTCAGTCTCATCAATACAATTGTAAAATCAATAAAAATAAATGTGATGAAGCTATTAATCACGATTATCAGTTGAACTATTATTGTGCAGCCCTTGCTGATGTCATTAGTGCTCGTTTAGCACATTTCTATTGGAATCAAGTCTCTATAGTAAAGTCTATAGTGGAGAGCTGTGTGTCAGATGTGTACGCCGTCTAAGAAGGAGCAGCCGAACCGGCTCCAGACACTCTCACCTGATCCAGTGTGGTCTGGGACACGGAGTAGTCGGATATCCCCAGCTCCTCACTGTTGTTTGGACAGAACCTCGAAGGCGCGAGCGAGAGAACAGGTTTGCGATGGCAGCTGGTAATGCAGGACGTTCTGATGTCTCTCCTTCAGCTGGATCCCAGGGAAAGAGCTCTTGATGTAGGCGTCCACTGGGTAACGTGCTCTGCAGACGGGCCGGACAGGACAGAAGACTGCGGGTGTAGCCGTCACCAAACCTAGAAGGGGCAGACATCAAAACATGTTAAAACACACTCTATTCAGGGATGTTATTGATGTGACTGCACTGACATTATACAATGAGAACAAGGATAGAGCAAGGCGAGCATTTGTGCTTGTAAAACTTAAACTTTGTTATTTATTTATTAAATGAGTGATCGTTTCGCTTGATAAGACCCTTATTCATCGTCTGGAGTCGTTTAAAGCCCTTTGAACAGTTTGCACTGAAACTGTCTTTTGGACCTTGAACCGTTTGGTACCCCATTGAAGTCCATTATATGGAGAAAATCCTGGAATGTTTTCATCAAAAACCTTCATTTCTTTTCGACTGGAAGAAAGAAAGACATGGACATCTTGGATGACACGGGGGATGAGTAGAATTATCAGCAAACGTTTTTTTAAAAGTGAACTACTCCTTTAAGACAAAATGAACTAAAGGTGGCGTCAGCCACAATACTGTTTTCGTTATTCATTCAGTAAATCATCCACAACCTCTCGAAACACTATTTACCTCTATAAAAATAACAGTTTGATTCTGAAATGACAGCACACGATTATTAAAAACATTTCAGAAATGTGCCAAAAATTAGGCACATTTCTGAATGCGACAGCGCAGTGAGCTGTCACGTGTTCGCGAATGTTTGGTGTGCAGCGTTACCTGTTCTTCAGGTGCTGGACCGAGCCCAGACACTGGAAGCGGCCGTTCACCATGATGGCCATGCGGGTGCACAGAGCCTCACACTCCTGCATACTGCAGGAACACAACCATCAGTCCATCAGTTCATCTCTAATCACAATATCTCTCAGAGGTCATTTCTCTAAGATGGCAGACAAAGTCAAAATATAAAGTACAGACATAGAGGCATCTTTATACTTTATATTTGGACTTTTTCACATAAAAAAAAAAAAATCAATCAGATGGTGCTGTCTGGTCCTAGTGTGGCAATGTTCTTTACAGTCTCTCAGGACTCGGTTTTGTTTGTAGGGTAATGACTGGATTTAGGGATGTAGCCATTGCACTCAAAACCTGAGGCAGATAAACATGAGTTTGCAGGGTTAAAGTTGACTAAATGATTCTACATTCGACACCAGAGCTTTCATTTTTAACTTTTGATTCACTCAAAAATAATTAAACGTATACACATATGAAGCTGTAATGGTGTCTTGTACCTGTGAGAGGTGAGCACCACAGATCTTCCCTCTTTGACCACACTGAGAATGCAGTTCCACAGGAAGCGCTTGGCCTTCGGGTCCATCCCAGTCGTAGGCTCATCCTGAGAACCACAGAAGAGGGTGAACACTGGCGTTCACAGCTACATCATTCCACAGTGAGACGCTAACAAACATACCAGGAAGATGACAGGAGCGGCTCCGATCAGGGCGATGGCGGTGGAGAGTTTGCGCTTGTTTCCTCCGCTGTATTTCCCAGCCTCTCGCTCAGCGTACTGACTCAGACCCAGCTTCTGCACTCCCCACTGCGCCACCTACAGCACAGGCATAGAACAGCACTTATGGACCAATCACATCCAACCGGGGTCAGAGAGCGTGTGTAACCCTCGGAGGGAACGTGGTCGACGTGATCATGCTTAGAGAGCCTGTCATCGGGTAAATCGAGCTAATGTAATTGGTGTGTGTGAAATGCATCACACACTCCGCCCGCGGTATAAATACAGAAGTGATGCACACACTAGCTGTTTTCAGCAGAGCGTCACTCAGAGTCAGCGGTGGTGCAGCGATAGTGGCGACGGGACTATATATCCTTTAGAAGAGCGTCTCGAACCCCTACGAGCCAGAAGATGTGGAAGCCAACCATACACACATAACTATAGGGGCCATTTGAAACAAGCGACCAGGTCTCTGAGACGCAAACTGAGAACCCTTCGCTCTATTGACCCTGGAGTCACTGAGACCCTTCGCTCTATTGACCCTGGAGTCACTGAGACCCTTCGCTCTATTGACCCTGGAGTCACTGAGACCCTTCGCTCTATTGACCCTGGAGTCACTGAGACCCTTCGCTCTATTGACCCTGGAGTCACTGAGACCCTTCGCTCGATCTGACCCTGGAGTCACTGAGATCCTTGCTCTATTTACCCTGGAGTCACTGAGACCCTCGCTCTCTGACCCTGGAATCACTAACCCTTGCTCATCGACCCTGGAATCACTGAGACCCTTCGCTCATTGACCCTGGAGTCACTGAGACCCTTCGCTCTATTGACCCTGGAGTCACTGAGACCCTTCGCTCTATTGACCCTGGAGTCACTGAGACCCTTCGCTCTATTGACCCTGGAGTCACTGAGACCCTTCGCTCTATTGACCCTGGAGTCACTGAGACCCTTCGCTCTATTGACCCTGGAGTCACTGAGACCCTTCGCTCTATTGACCCTGGAGTCACTGAGACCTTCGCCTCTGACCCTGGAGTCACTGAGACCCTTCGCTCTATTGACCCTGGAGTCACTGAGACCCTTCGCTCTATTGACCCTGGAGTCACTGAGACCCTTCGCTCTATTGACCCTGGAGTCACTGAGACCCCTTCGCTCTATTGACCCTGGAGTCACTGAGACCCTTCGCTCTATTGACCCTGGAGTCACTGAGACCCTTCGCTCTATTGACCCTGGAGTCACTGAGACCCTTCGCTCTATTGACCCTGGAGTCACTGAGACCCTTCGCTCTATTGACCCTGGAGTCACTGAGACCCTTCGCTCTATTGACCCTGGAGTCACTGAGACCCTTCGCTCTATTGACCCTGGAGTCACTGAGACCCTTCGCTCTATTGACCCTGGAGTCACTGAGACCCTTCGCTCTATTGACCCTGGAGTCACTGAGACCCTTCGCTCTATTGACCCTGGAGTCACTGAGACCCTTTGCTCTATTGACCCTGGAGTCACTGAGACCCTTCGCTCTATTGACCCTGGAGTCACTGAGACCCTTCGCTCTATTGACCCTGGAGTCACTGAGACCCTTCGCTCTATTGACCCTGGAGTCACTGAGACCCTTTGCTCTATTGACCCTGGAGTCACTGAGACCCTTCGCTCTATTGACCCTGGAGTCACTGAGACCCTTCGCTCTATTGACCCTGGAGTCACTGAGACCCTTTGCTCTATTGACCCTGGAGTCACTGAGACCCTTCGCTCTATTGACCCTGGAGTCACTGAGACCCTTCGCTCTATTGACCCTGGAGTCACTGAGACCCTTCGCTCTATTGACCCTGGAGTCACTGAGACCCTTTGCTCTATTGACCCTGGAGTCACTGAGACCCTTCGCTCTATTGACCCTGGAGTCACTGAGACCCTTTGCTCTATTGACCCTGGAGTCACTGAGACCCTTCGCTCTATTGACCCTGGAGTCACTGAGACCCTTTGCTCTATTGACCCTGGAGTCACTGAGACCCTTCGCTCTATTGACCCTGGAGTCACTGAGACCCTTCGCTCTATTGACCCTGGAGTCACTGAGACCCTTTCGCTCTATTGACCCTGGAGTCACTGAGACCCTTCGCTCTATTGACCCTGGAGTCACTGAGACCCTTCGCTCTATTGACCCTGGAGTCACTGAGACCCTTCGCTCTATTGACCCTGGAGTCACTGAGACCCTTCGCTCTATTGACCCTGGAGTCACTGAGACCCTTTGCTCTATTGACCCTGGAGTCACTGAGACCCTTCGCTCTATTGACCCTGGAGTCACTGAGACCCTTCGCTCTATTGACCCTGGAGTCACTGAGACCCTTCGCTCTATTGACCCTGGAGTCACTGAGACCCTTCGCTCTCATTGACCCTGGAGTCACTGAGACCCTTCGCTCTATTGACCCTGGAGTCACTGAGACCCTTCGCTCTATTGACCCTGGAGTCACTGAGACCCTTTGCTCTATTGACCCTGGAGTCACTGAGACCCTTCGCTCTATTGACCCTGGAGTCACTGAGACCCTTCGCTCTATTGACCCTGGAGTCACTGAGACCCTTCGCTCTATTGACCCTGGAGTCACTGAGACCCTTCGCTCTATTGACCCTGGAGTCACTGAGACCCTTCGCTCTATTGACCCTGGAGTCACTGAGACCCTTCGCTCTATTGACCCTGGAGTCACTGAGACCCTTCGCTCTATTGACCCTGGAGTCACTGAGACCCTTCGCTCTATTGACCCTGGAGTCACTGAGACCCTTCGCTCTATTGACCCTGGAGTCACTGAGACCCTTCGCTCTATTGACCCTGGAGTCACTGAGACCCTTCGCTCTATTGACCCTGGAGTCACTGAGACCCTTTGCTCTATTGACCCTGGAGTCACTGAGACCCTTCGCTCTATTGACCCTGGAGTCACTGAGACCCTTCGCTCTATTGACCCTGGAGTCACTGAGACCCTTTGCTCTATTGACCCTGGAGTCACTGAGACCCTTTGCTCTATTGACCCTGGAGTCACTGAGACCCTTCGCTCTATTGACCCTGGAGTCACTGAGACCCTTTGCTCTATTGACCCTGGAGTCACTGAGACCCTTCGCTCTATTGACCCTGGAGTCACTGAGACCCTTTGCTCTATTGACCCTGGAGTCACTGAGACCCTTCGCTCTATTGACCCTGGAGTCACTGAGACCCTTCGCTCTATTGACCCTGGAGTCACTGAGACCCTTCGCTCTATTGACCCTGGAGTCACTGAGACCCTTCGCTCTATTGACCCTGGAGTCACTGAGACCCTTCGCTCTATTGACCCTGGAGTCACTGAGACCCTTCGCTCTATTGACCCTGGAGTCACTGAGACCCTTCGCTCTATTGACCCTGGAGTCACTGAGACCCTTCGCTCTATTGACCCTGGAGTCACTGAGACCCTTCGCTCTATTGACCCTGGAGTCACTGAGACCCTTCGCTCTATTGACCCTGGAGTCACTGAGACCCTTCGCTCTATTGACCCTGGAGTCACTGAGACCCTTCGCTCTATTGACCCTGGAGTCACTGAGACCCTTCGCTCTATTGACCCTGGAGTCACTGAGACCCTTCGCTCTATTGACCCTGGAGTCACTGAGACCCTTCGCTCTATTGACCCTGGAGTCACTGAGACCCTTCGCTCTATTGACCCTGGAGTCACTGAGACCCTTCGCTCTATTGACCCTGGAGTCACTGAGACCCTTCGCTCTATTGACCCTGGAGTCACTGAGACCCTTCGCTCTATTGACCCTGGAGTCACTGAGACCCTTCGCTCTATTGACCCTGGAGTCACTGAGACCCTTCGCTCTATTGACCCTGGAGTCACTGAGACCCTTCGCTCTATTGACCCTGGAGTCACTGAGACCCTTCGCTCTATTGACCCTGGAGTCACTGAGACCCTTCGCTCTATTGACCCTGGAAGTCACTGAGACCCTTCGCTCTACTGACCCTGGAGTCACTGAGACCCTTCGCTCTCATTGACCCTGGAGTCACTGAGACCCTTCGCTCTATTGACCCTGGAGTCACTGAGACCCTTCGCTCTCATTGACCCTGGAGTCACTGAGACCCTTCGCTCTATTGACCCTGGAGTCACTGAGACCCTTCGCTCTATTGACCCTGGAGTCACTGAGACCCTTTCGCTCTATTGACCCTGGAGTCACTGAGACCCTTTGCTCTATTGACCCTGGAGTCACTGAGACCCTTCGCTCTATTGACCCTGGAGTCACTGAGACCCTTCGCTCTATTGACCCTGGAGTCACTGAGACCCTTTGCTCTCATTGACCCTGGAGTCACTGAGACCCTTCGCTCTATTGACCCTGGAGTCACTGAGACCCTTCGCTCTATTGACCCTGGAGTCACTGAGACCCTTCGCTCTATTGACCCTGGAGTCACTGAGACCCTTCGCTCTATTGACCCTGGAGTCACTGAGACCCTTCGCTCTATTGACCCTGGAGTCACTGAGACCCTTCGCTCTATTGACCCTGGAGTCACTGAGACCCTTCGCTCTATTGACCCTGGAGTCACTGAGACCCTTCGCTCTATTGACCCTGGAGTCACTGAGACCCTTCGCTCTATTGACCCTGGAGTCACTGAGACCCTTCGCTCTATTGACCCTGGAGTCACTGAGACCCTTCGCTCTATTGACCCTGGAGTCACTGAGACCCTTCGCTCTATTGACCCTGGAGTCACTGAGACCCTTCGCTCTATTGACCCTGGAGTCACTGAGACCCTTCGCTCTATTGACCCTGGAGTCACTGAGACCCTTCGCTCTATTGACCCTGGAGTCACTGAGACCCTTCGCTCTCATTGACCCTGGAGTCACTGAGACCCTTCGCTCTCATTGACCCTGGAGTCACTGAGACCCTTCGCTCTATTGACCCTGGAGTCACTGAGACCCTTCGCTCTATTGACCCTGGAGTCACTGAGACCCTTCGCTCTATTGACCCTGGAGTCACTGAGACCCTTCGCTCTATTGACCCTGGAGTCACTGAGACCCTTCGCTCTATTGACCCTGGAGTCACTGAGACCCTTCGCTCTATTGACCCTGGAGTCACTGAGACCCTTCGCTCTATTGACCCTGGAGTCACTGAGACCCTTCGCTCTATTGACCCTGGAGTCACTGAGACCCTTCGCTCTATTGACCCTGGAGTCACTGAGACCCTTCGCTCTATTGACCCTGGAGTCACTGAGACCCTTCGCTCATTGACCCTGGAGTCACTGAGACCCTTCGCTCTATTGACCCTGGAGTCACTGAGACCCTTCGCTCTATTGACCCTGGAGTCACTGAGACCCTTCGCTCTATTGACCCTGGAGTCACTGAGACCCTTCGCTCTATCGACCCTGGAGTCACTGAGACCCTTCGCTCTATTGACCCTGGAGTCACTGAGACCCTTCGCTCTATTGACCCTGGAGTCACTGAGACCCTTCGCTCTATTGACCCTGGAGTCACTGAGACCCTTCGCTCTATTGACCCTGGAGTCACTGAGACCCTTCGCTCTATTGACCCTGGAGTCACTGAGACCCTTTGCTCTATTGACCCTGGAGTCACTGAGACCCTTTGCTCTATCTGACTCTGGAGTCACTGAGACCCTTCGCTCTATTGACCCTGGAGTCACTGAGACCCTTCGCTCTCATTGACTCTGGAGTCACTGAGACCCTTCGCTCTATTGACCCTGATAACTAGTTTGCACTTTTATAGTAATGATGATTTTGAGGCATGCTGGACCTTTCGCGACGTGGGCTTCCCGGCACTCCTCTGAGGCGGGCGTAGAACTGCAGGTGCTCGCGTCCCGTCAGCAGGTCACTGATGGCGTCGAACTGAGGACAGTATCACCATCAGCTGATGGACTTTCTCCATTTCTGTGAGAACACTACAGAGAACACATGCGTGATGGTAGGGGTATGTGGGTAGTTGCCAGGTTAAAGTAACACTAGGTAAAGTGTGAAATACTGTGGTAATAATGAGCATGTACTGTATAATTATTGTGAAAATACTGCTATCACATATCGATGGTCTAACCTGTGGTTGCTAAGAAACGCTTCTCCGTAAGTAATGTGTGTGCCTCCTGTCAGCATGCGGAAGGTGGAGGTTTCCCAGCGCCGTTCACACCAAGAAGCCCAAAACACTGCCACGGGAGAAGAAGACACTTAACAACTGAGAAACACATGTTCAGGAGAGTTCTGGTACAGGAAACACACCTCTCCCCGAGGAATGCCCAAGCAGAAGCCGGTTCACACGCTGGCTTCCTGCCGAGCCGCATAAACCTGCAGACACAACAAGTCCGTGTTATACCCCTGAATGAGACCAATCGACATCCTCTCCAGCCGTTAGTGTGGTTCTGTACCTTACTGAGGTCCGTGAGGGTGAGGATATCTGCCAGAGCTTCCACCGTTCTTCACTCGCTCTCTCTCTCTCGCCACATCCTCATCCTCCGTGCCCAGGGGGGCAGCACAAACCCCGACCAGCGGCTGAGGACACACTCATTAATCAGGAACCACTACACCACTGATTCATTCAATATCACAAGATTTGAACATACAAACGTACCTGAAGTTAACAAAGAATTTATACTGCAGGAGAACAGTGAAGATGAAGAACACGATTCCTTCCATCGCCATGGCAAACAGATTCTTCCCCACGAAATCCCAGGATAAAGGGTCCAGATTCTGTTTGGCTCCTGTGGACATCAACAAAATGAGGTCATCTTCAAAACGTACAGCTGTTCATGTTGCAGAGACGTGTGTATCAGTGAGAGCTCTTACCCAGCCGCTGGAAGGCGTCTGCCATAGCCTGGTTCTTGGCCATGTCGATGAGAACCTCAACCCAGACAGAAGTGAGGGAAGATCAGGAACACCTTCTTCAGGATCCGGTTCACCTCGTTCAGATGCTGAGCACAATAAAGAACTGATTAAACTTTAGTTTTTTGCTCCCATTTCATTTTTTTAAAATCTATTCATGATTTTTAATGAAAGGTTATTACCATAATACTTTTTTTTCAGCAAGGATACAGTCATTATATTGATCAAAAGTGACAGTAAAGACCTTTAAAATGTTACATAAGATTTCTTTATTTTAAATAAAAGCTAAATTGATCTATTAATCAAACAACCTGGAATAAAATGTGTCATGGTTTCCACAATAATATTAAATATTATATTTAAAGGAGTAGTCCACTTTTAAAAACATGTTTGCTGATAATTTACTCGCCCCATGTCATCCAAGATGTCCATGTTTTCTTTCTTCAGTGAAAAGAAATGAAGGTTTTTGATGAAAACATTCCAGGATTTTCTCCATATAATGGACTTCAATGGGGTCCAAAAGAGAGTTTCAGTGCAAACTGTTCAAAGGGCTTTAAACGACACCAGATGATGAATAAGGGTCTTATCAAGCGAAACGATCGCTCATTTAATAAATAAATAACAAAGTTTAAGTTTTATAAGCTCAAATGCTTGCCTTGCTCTGTTCTGTGATGCGTCGTGACTCTCCTGTTCGAACTCGTTCATCAAAATGAAGGAATCTTTTTTCGAGTCATTTGGTTGATTAAATGAACGAAATTAACAAATTGACTTGGAAAAAAATTAGTTCATTTTGATGAACGAGTTCGAACAGGAGAGTCATGAATGTGCATCACAGAACAGAGCAAGGCGAGCATTTGAGCTTATAAAATTTAAACTTTGTTATTTATTTATTAATGAGCGATCGTTTCACTTGATAAGACCCTTATTCATCGTCTGATGTCGTTTAAAGCCCTTTGAACAGTTTGCACTGAAACTGTCTTTTGGACCTTGAGCCGTTTGGACCCCATTGAAGTCCATTATATGGAGAAAATCCTGGAATGTTTTCATCAAAAACCTTAATTTCTTTTCCACTGAAGAAAGAAAGACATGGACATCTTGGATGACACGGGGTGAGTAAATTATCAGCTAAAGTTGTTTTAAAGTGAACGACTCCTTTAACCAGTCAGTCTCTGTTCGGTCTATATCACTCACTTCATCGACAAATAGCTCCAAGACGAAGGTGGGCAGACACTGCCGTTGATGCCAATGAAGAGGTTGATGGAGGTGAGGACCACATAGGCAGTGCTGGGGACGGAGAAGATGAAGGAGGCTGGGTACATGAGAGGAGTGATGGACCAACTGCAGAAACACACACACACACACCACTGAGTTACGCTGGACCATTATGGTGGACCAAGGAAGTTTAACTGGTTAAACTGCTGAAACAGGCTGTGGAGAACCAGCACTCCAGATCCCACCACCAAAACTAAACACATGATACATTAGTCAGCAGTGTTAGTGAGTGTACTAATGTGCAGACTGAACCAGTATGACCAGTAATGCCCAGACTGAACCAGTGATCTCCTCATTCCTCACCCATAGAGCAGAAGCAGGAGCACCAGTGCCGGCAGATTCTTCTCAGAGACGTATGATTCCTGCTGGAAGCTGATGAAGATGAAGACCACCATAGCGGCTGGCACTGCATAGTTCAGCTGAAACACAACAACACAACTGTCAATCAATCTGGATCACCATTTAAAGACATCTCACAGACACACCAAACTCGCAGAACCCACCATGTCCCAGACGTAATTGGTCGTCCAGTACAGGATGGGCTTCACTCCACTGACGAACTGCAGATGTTTGGCTTTACTGACTCGTTCCTCAATCAGGAACAGCACAAAACTGGCAGGAACAAACGACATGGCGAAGAGAACACAGATGGACACCAGAACGTCCACTGAGGTCGTCATTCTGCAGACATCAGGAAGAAAAAGCACATGTTTAGCTTTACAAGAGTAGAAACAGTGTCTACGATTTCACCAAACAGTTGCACCGGTTTCAATGAACTCACAGTATTTCTATTGTTGGAGCTCTTTATATCTCTTACCTCTATGTGAATAGTTTATGCAAGCAAGACTATAAGAGGGTGGAATAATTTGTAATCCACATTTTTGTATACGACTGTCGCATTTTGTCCTCCGGCATTAAAAGAAAAGAATTTTAGTATTGGTAATTCTCAATAGTTTTGTTAGTTTAGATTACATCACATCTGGTCTAGTGCAGAAGTTCAAATATTGAATGACTGATGAGAGAATGAAAGGTCTGGAGGTTACGTACAGGGCCATCTCCGTCAGCTGCTCCTTGGTGAGGTTGAGTGGGTGATTGTAGGCTGTAATTCCATATCATGCGTCTTTCCACGCCAGGCGGCAGGTTGGCACGAAGGAGACCATTGTTCATAATATTCACAAACGAAGCCATGGCATGCCATCCTTTATTATTAAACCAGACCTGAGGGAGAACACACGACAGCTGGATGAGGAGAGCAGGACACGCCGAGGTCGAGAGAGGTCTCACAGGAGTCTCACTCACCTTCACACTGCTCTGGCTGGACAGTCCCATCAGGACGTGCGGCAGTCTGTGGAGGAGCCGATCTAAAGAGCCGTTCTGGACACCAACAAAAGGGCAAAACCCACAGTTTGATGATGCTAGGGTCAGATGTTCTGAATGTCAAATATCAAATTAAAAAAAAAAAAAACATCTCATACTATCATGCCACCTCTGTGTTCATGCCACCTCTGAGCTGCAGTAAACACTCTGTGTAAACACACCTAATGCAGATTCTGCACCCAACCGTCCTGTAGGGTCTTATTTGAACTGAATCTATTGTTTAAATGTAAATATTTGCCAATAATACACGTATAAAAGTAAAAATGCATGCTCCTGAAAATTAATTTAATGGGGAAATATTGGAATTTAGTAAAAAAAAAATATAATAAATTCTCTCACTGCTGTGAACTAATCAGCACTCAGACAAACTTTAGGAGTCGGCTCTCCATGACGGGTTTAAAGCAGCCGAGGTCCCAGCAGCACACAAACACTCAACAGAACATCGTCTAATCACCCAAACACTGAGACGGCGCACCTCTGCAACGCTGTAGCGTCCTCTAATCGCCCGAACCGAGTCCTCGAGGTGACGCGGCTCATCCGCGGCCGGAGACAGGAGAGCGCCCAGAGAGAAACCTCCGTATCTGTGACACGAACACACAACATTAACACCAACACCACATACACAACACCACCAACATACTGTACACATCATTAACAACAACAACACCAACACCACATACACAACATTACATCAAACTCAGATTAAAAGTTGAGTGTTTGGATCTTGGATGGTAATCAACTCACCTAAACTCATTTACCCATTTTTTGGTCTTCAAACTGTATGCGAGAGACAACAATTACACACGTTATCAAAACAATATTATACAGCGTATTTTAAAAAACAATAAATGAAAATCAAACCTTTCTTCAGAATTTGGGGATAGGTTTTGATGAGGTAGTCAGAAATGTTGCGACCTGTCAAGTTCTGCAGGATATCACCGGTCATCTGCCGGATCTACACCAGGAAACGAGGAGGTGTTCGTGCAAAAATGAACAAACATAATAGAAAAATAATCTGTCAATTCCATTTAAATCTGTGTTCTAATTTCTTAGTAATTGATTATTTATGTTAAAATATTACACTTATTGCTTTTTGCTTATTTATATTAAACACTTTTATTAGCAATGACAGATTACTTCTGGGAACATGCTAACGGTTTACAATATATAGATGCTAGGATACATATCTTACAACATATTGTGTACGAAGTTACACAACCATTTCTATTTCAAATAAATGTTGTTCTTTTGAACTTTCTATTAATCAAATAATCCTTAAAAATGTATCATGGTTTCCACAAAAGTATAAGCAGCACCAAATCTATAATGAATAGAAACACATGTCTTTAGGAAATCAGACATGGGCTGCTGGGAAAGGCTGTCATGTAGAAATGAGGATCATAACCCGGTCAACAACTGCTGGACACTCGATCAGGGTCAACACTGCGACCCCAGATTCTGCTGTAACTCCCGCTATCACCCAAACATGTGAGACAAGCCCGGAAAGGGTGCAGAGCCCTATTGTTTTCCTTAGGAAAATTATTATTTTACTACATTTTTGGCACCCTTAACATGCTCGAAAACTCTTGAAACTTTGCACACGGGTCAGAACCCGGCCATCAGGGTCGGGCTGAAGCTGGTACCTGGGCGTGGCAGGGGGCTCGACAGAGACCAAGAACTTGGTCCATAAATCAAACACGCTTGCATGTAATAATATGAAACTCGGTACACATATAGATCTCATCGGGGCGAACAACGTTTGTGCTCTCAGTTTTACGCCAGCCCAACAGAAAGTCGTCTATTAAGGGTTGTTTGGAAAACTAATGCAATGGATTTTAAACTACTTCTCCTAGAGAATTGCTCCAAATTCTACGAAACTCGTCAGCGTGAAGTCAAGACATTGAGGATGAAAGATTGCCATGGGGATTTTTAGATATCTCGAACAGTTTGTCTGTGGCGAGGAAACCAAATTATGGTGAGCAAGCGTGAAACAGGAAGTGTGGTCATAACTTCTGCATACATTAACTGATCTGGATGAAACTTCAGCAGTGTGTTCGTTTTAAGAGGACGATCACATGGATGTGGCTATTGTGAAACAAAGATAAAGCGCCACCAACTGGCAGCAGGAAATGTGTCACTTTCAAAATGCTTTGAAATCACCCTCTTGTTTTTACCCGATTTGCTTCAAACTTTATATGTATAATGTAAATACAGGGCAGATGTAGACCTGTGAAAAGATTATTGATATCTTAGATACTGTAAGTCTGTTGCCGTGCGATACATCAAACTTCAATATTCTTGTTTTATGCTTTTGAAACTCTTAACATGCTTGAAATTGGATGAAACTCGACAGACACATCACATTTATTAGTCAGTAGACGTGCAAAGTTTCAGAAACGGGCATGAGAGCAGGGGGGATTCGTTTTGTCTAGAGTAACAAAACTCAGTATGTATATTGTACTCATTCGAAGCCGGACAACTTTCTAATTTATAGTCAATAGCTCTGACCAACAGAAAGTCAGATATTTTGGTTTGAATATGGTGAGCCTCTCTCTGAGCCTATGCCCCTGTATGGCAGGCCCTTTTAACATTTAAAAGCAAAGTTTGACTATCCAGAATTAACATTGTAGATATCAACAATGTCTTTCTTACTATTCGTAATTACATTTTGGATAGTTTGTATTATCATTTAAGATATCTAAAATGTAATTGTGACTAGTTTTCACATTTATTTTGCATAAAACTTCTACATTTTTAAAATAAATTCAGGATTTCAATTAATTGCCAAATTTCAGGATTCATTGCCAAATTTATAAATGATGTCACTGATTTGGGGAAAAAACACACAAAATTCAATATAATTTTCAATATAAATGTGATTATGGACTGGATTTCTTTTTTACCTTTTATCACAGTCTTGGACAAGTCAAAGATAAGAAACAACATTGGTTTGATGCATTTTTATATGGAGTATAATAGCATCTTAATGGTCCCGTTTTGCCATTCCATTTTTCACATTTTAGTTAGTGTGTAATGTTGCTGTTAAAATTATAAAGCTCAAAGTTCAATGCCTAATGAGATATTTAATTTAACAGAAGTCCCCTTTCAAAGCATACAGCGAACAGCCTATTTGGACTACATCCTTCTTTTTTTAATGACGTAACTAGAACAGTTTTTTGACTAATCTCCACCCAGAGGAATACACAAAAAGGGGGCGTGGTCTTGTTGCGCTCCCACGGAGAAGAAGCACTTCAGATGCACATGCATCTCAAATTTATGGTAAGAGGCGTGACCTTTCCGGGCTACATGCGATAAGCTGTACAGCCGTATACAGATAAGTAAATTGGGTGGAAAAATACTGGTTTTTTACACGCCAAACATGAACACATGTTATATTGCACACTGTAAACACAATCGAAGCTTTAAAAAAGCATGTAAGAACGGGACCTTTAAAGTGTGTGTGTGCATATTAAAGCTTGTTGACCGGGTCGTGATCCTCAGACATCATAGATTTCATTTTTAAATGACAACCTTTTCCAGCAGCCCATGTCTGCTAAAGCCCATTTGTGTAAAAGGTGTCTTGAGCACCAGTCAGAGTTTTAGAAGGATTTCTAAAGGATCATGGGAAACTAATGAGAGGATTTATTCCATCCCAGGAATATATTTGCACACATATAAAAATACAAAGCAATTGTAAATTGTAGTAATATTTCAACAACAAATATTTGAAATACAACAAACAAACAAACAAATGCATCCTCGGTGAGCATTAGAGCCGACCCGCTGGAGGAGTGTGTGTGTGCCCTGACCTGTGGCGGGGGATCCCTCCGGCTCCCGGCGGGCAGTCCGGCAGCATGCGGCGTGTGTGTTCGGAACTGCACTCGCAGTCGGGGGACGGGGTGCTCCTCGGTCCAGTTGCCTTTGTGGAAGAGCTGCCACATGCTGTACGGGATCTGCGGCCGGACAAACTTGGTTTCAGCTTCCTCTAAACACTCCACGTCACTGAGAAAGCATGAAATAAAGCATCACGTTACATTAATCCAGCAGTGTGGCCTGTATTCCTCATGACAGGGGTCGTACCTGTGCGGATCCATGCATTTAGTGCCAAACCCGGGTGGACTCAGCAGGGCGTCCAGGAGGTTCTGCATGGCGGGGTCGTGTGGCGCATCATTGCTTTAGGAGAGAGAGACGACAGGTGAGTGATCTGCAGGTGACGGCAGGCGTTTCCTCTCTGACAGAGTACCTGAAGAAGGTGAACTGCTCCCCGTAGAGCCACGGCTGGAGCTCCAGCGACGGGTACTTCCCGAAGGGCGGCACGACGAGGCTGAAGAGCAGAGCGATGAGGACGAACACTGCAGGAAGAACAATCTGCAAAACATCATGTGAGGGCTTCAGTCATCAACTGTTACAGCTGAAATCAACACAGAAACTGTGAAATATTACGAATTTTCGGTACCGCTTCCTTTTACAGTACAGTACTTACAGGATTCTTACAGTGTACTTACCTAGAAAGTACTGGCTAATATAAGGTAAGTACATGGAACAGGGGTAGGTTTAGGGGTAGGTTCAGGGTTAGTACTAGTTAGTACCCAGTAATTGTAGTTACTAAAATAAGTACATAGTATTTACATGGGTAACTGGACTGTAAAAGGAAGCGTTACCCAATTTTCTATTTTATTAAAATTCAGTTTATTCTTGAGATAATGTTCAGCCCCAGAGTCACATGATCCTTCAGAAATCACTCTAATATGAGGATCTGATGATCAAGAAATATTTATGATTATCATCAGTGTTGCTCAATAACTTTGTGGAAACCATAAAAATAAAAAAAAGCAGGATTCTTTGATGAAAAGAAAGTTAAAAAGAACCGTGTGCAAATAACAGCATATTATAAAATATAAAGAACAGATTTTATTCTAAAATAAATATTTCTAAACATTTTGTCACTTTTGATTTTACTGCCTCCTTCCTAAATAAAATAATTTATTTTTCTTTTTTTTTTTTTAAATCTTACTCACCACAAAAGTTAGTGTTATAAATGAATGTAGACATATAAATTATTCATGTTTTTAAAGATAAACATTAAGTGAGTGTTGGATGGTGATTAGAATATCCCCCTGATCTGAAACTGATGACCCTGAACACCTCAACATGTGCTGAACTACTGACTGACCCGACCAATGACTGACCCTCATGTGGAGTGACCTGCACTGACACACTAGAACACCAACGACTGGTTAAACACAGTAAAGAGGGTGGCAGTAAGACACACAATTAATTCAGCATTTATTTAGACAAATCTTTATCCACTGACAAGGCTGTTGGTAGACTTTTTGGTCAGAAGTGAATAAAAATTAGTGAATAATTTGGCAATGATTGTTCACGAGTGTGTACCTGTGCGAACAGGCCTCTGCGACTGCGGGAGCGCGTACTTCAGGCGTTTGGTGAAGAGCGCCCGGAGCTGCTGACCCGTGAGGAAGACTCCGGTCAGGGGAGCGCCGGCCTGGCCGTCCCCGCTCAGCGGCTCACGCTCCTGGGCCTCTGTGGGCGGAGAACGGCATTCTGGTTAATGACTCACCACAGCTCTCGACAACACTAGCCGCTTTGCTTTGAGTTTGTACCTTTCCTGATTGGCTGTTTCCGTTCTGCCAGCGAAGCAGAGGGAAGAACAGAACAAACATGTCTGTAAAATACATCACAACCAAACCTGATCCTCAAATGTACACTTACATACTTTTATTTATTTAATTATTTATTTATAATGTAATGCTATACCAGAATCAAAGGCTATATTAATGGCAAACTCCTTAATTTACTAACGTCAAAACCAACAGAAAAAAAAAAGAGTTTAAGGTCAAGAGTTAATGTTCCAGAAATCAAACTGGACAAATGTAATACAAAAACACTAAAACTGATATAAAAAGTCACACAATATGAATGTTATAATAGTATATAAATAATACGCTATTGTGGTTGTTATTTGTATCTTTTATTTTATGTTTCTTGAGATAATATTGCTAAATGATTGTATACAATTAACTAAAAATATAATTTTCATTATTAATTGCAACTAACAAAAGGGCATATCCACTCTGTTGAGATGAACGGCCCAGCATACACCGCTACGAGGTCCTGAATCCAGCAAACGTCTGAAGACCTCGTCTGACCAGCTCAGTTAAGGAGGATCAGTCTTACTTTCTGGATTCTAATCTACTTTTTTCTGTAACTCTGACATTAGAAAGTTATGACTAATCCAAAATAAAAAATAAGGTGACTAAAGTGTAAGATCAGTGTAAACCGACTAGATGTGTTGGGCTCACAGGTATAGATGTATTCTCCTGTACCTGTGTCTCGGTCCTCAGACGGCGCCCCCTGCTGGCCTTCAGACGCGGGCGGCTCCTCCTCGGGGTCTGCATCCACACCGGTCTCCTCCGCCACACGCAGAAAGATCTGAAATACAGGCAGAGCTAAATTGAGCATTTAACCTGAAAATGTACAACATTAGTCCTCCAAACCCCCCTTAGAGGGACAGAGGTCCACACAACAGTTTTACAAAATACAGTGGGAAAGAAGAATCATTTATTAATGTTTCCCCCAGCATACACAGCACAGTTCCTCTTCAGCTGTTAGGGTTAGGTGATGTGCGCACTGTCGGAGAGCTCCGCCCCTGGAACACGTGTTCGACCCCATGATGATCACCGCTCTCTACTAGCGCTGTTTATTTTGAGCTAATGTTCGGCCTAAGAGGGATTTGCTCTATGGGCGTCTGGATGGATAATGACTGACGGACACGTACACCACAACCTTGACCTTAAGGAGGGGTAAACCCTTTTACAGAGAGAGTGGGGAAACACACACTGGTGCTCCAGTCTCACCTCTTCTAAGGTGGTGTCTGACAGCCCGTAACTGACCACACCGAACTCGGCCTGCCGTCGCTCCAGCTCGCTCAGGAAGAGGGCAGACTGCCGTCCCTCAGAGGCGGCGTGGGGCAAGTCTGATGACCGCTTCGGCCGATGTCCTCCACCAGCTGAGCGTCGGGCACGTACTGCAGCGCCAGAGCCATCACGGCGGCGCCGTCTAACACAGGAGGATCAGAGAGATAACGCTCAGGTCACACACACAGACATTACACACACAGCTCAGACAACATGATAAACACAACTCCTGTAGGGCACAGCCGTACACACCGAATCCATTCTCTTCACTGCCCAGTCCTGTGTCGTCGCTCAGGGAGGACTCGCTGTCCTGAAACACAGAGAACGGGTGAGAACACGCAGGAGAACTCAGATTATTCAGAGTGGGCTTTGGTGATATTGGTATTGTATAAAGTGGTATAAATAAAGGTGCGGAAGTGTAGAGATTAAGCACACAGGTCCACATCACTGAGATCAGATGCTTTCTTTTGTGTGTAATTTCTGTTGTGTGTTTATAATGGAGTGGAAATTATCCAGCACATCAATATTAAATATTCATCTAAATGAATCCACTCTCATCAGGGTAATTGGAGACAGGATGTTTCCGAACAGTATACCAGTAATGCAAACCTCTGTTTACCCCTATGTTTTACTGTGTTTACATATAAATGCAACTTTAAACTGCATAACCTTTGACCTATTGTCTAAAGGCCCTGACATACTTCATGCAAAATCAAAGAACAAACTGCTGCGATGTCATTTCATACTAAATCAGGCCGAGCCCAAGTGTGGAGGGAGATCATGGATAGGTGTGCCTCTGTCTCCGGTTCACTTCCTCTGTTGAACACATGAACACACTGGAGAGAAACTGAAGGGGTTCAGCTGATGATAAAGCCTGGGAAGCCTCGATATGACTGATGTGCTAAAGTCGAGGTGCCTGATGGGAGCTGGCACATGTCTGCGGTGGGCGTCTCACCTTGCCGGATGCGGCTGATGGGAGTTTGGCCGTGCCGGCGCTGCTGGGCGTCCTCTGCATGTCTCTTTCACCAGCGTCAGGTAATATCCTGTCCCCGAGACGGGCCTTGAGGAAGAGGGGCGACCCGCAGCAGCACAGCTTCCCCTGCGAGATCAGAGCGATGCGGTCCCCGAGGAGATCCGCCTCGTCCATGTAGTGTGTGGACAGGATGATGGTGCGGCCTGGAAGTCAGAGATGATCAGTGTGGGATCCGACACACCAGAGTTATAATGGGCAGAGCGTTAATGACCTTCACGGTATTTCAGCAGAAGGTCCCAGATCCCGCGCGAGAGTAGGGGTCCACACCAGCTGTGGGTTCATCCAACACCACGACCTTTGACCCACCTATGAAAGCGATTCGCCACAGACAGTTTCCTTTGCATGCCACCTAAATGGTAGAGGTCAGAGTTTAGAGACACAATACTGAACGCGTGAATGGCGTTGGATACATCCTGTTCACTGACCCGAAGGTCTTGAGCCTGCTCGTGTCTCTTGTGCTGTAACCCCACATCCTCCAGAAGAGAAGCGGTCTCCTTCTGCACCTCCTCCATGCTGATGCCCTTCATCCGCCCGTAGAACCACACGTGCTCCTCCACCGTCAGGCTGCAGCCACACAACAGTGTTAAAGATATTCAGCATACAAACTTTGAGCTCAGCATTATGATAACAAAGAGAGGACCGTGTTAATAATGTCTGATATCATATTATATAAAATAGTCCGTTAAAAATAATCAATTAACAAAAAAACTGTATAGGTATCAACTATAAAATAATTTTTTGTTGACGGTGCCGTACATGTCGAAGAGGACGTTGTGCTGCGGACAGACTCCCAGAGTGCTGCGGATCACGTCCATATCCGTGCGGATGTCCATTCCCTTCACGTATATGGTGCCGGCCGTGGGAGGAAACAGGCCCGTGAGAATGGACCTGTGAGCGAATAAGCGATATCGATTAGTAAAGTAATCTTAGTAAGATTTAAACTTAGTTTAAAGAACGTCTCAAATGTTATATATTTGTACAGATTCCTCTCTAAGCTCTCACATGGTGGTTGTCTTGCCGGCTCCATTGTGACCCAGAAAGAGGTTATTTGACCCTCGTAGAACTTCATGTTCAGGTGATTGACCGCGAGCTTGGACCCCTTCTTATAAATCTTCACTAGGTTCCTTATGGAAACTCCCAGAATCAGACTAGCCGGCTCAGCTTCAATGCGATCTGTAATAAACATATATTGGTAACGCTTTATTTTACAGTGTCACGTTACATGCAGTTGCTATAGCAATAACTCTAAACTGTGCATAATTACATGCAACCAAACCTAGAGTATTAATCCAATTATGTTGTCCTAAAACAAATCCAGAATAAGAAACGCAGTGCCAGTGGTGCGCTCACCGTCGGTGTCGTCTCTGGGCGCGGCGGGGATGGGCATGCCCACCTCCAGGGGAACGCCCCCCCAGTAATTCAGCTGGAAGATAAAATACCACGGCCTGGGGATCCCATACTGCCCTGCGAAACAGACAATCAATCACACAGACTCATTTAACACAATAACTGTGTTTATAAACACAATCATATCCTTGTCATACACTACATCAAATATGTTTAATCAGCCAAGAACTTCCTCAGTCCCGTGTTATCATGAGATCTACCCTAGATTTGTACCCCACTTTTGATTTTTAAACACCTTTACCATCGTTCTGTCAGTTCACTCAAAATCTGGCTGTGAAACGCATCATTTAAATCTCTTTTTCTTGCATTGTCTATTAATTTAATTTTACATCTTTTTTTAATAATGAGCTTTTTTTGATAAATCAGAGACTTGATTTACACTAATGTTCAAATTTTATTCTGCAAGGATGCATTAAATTGCATTAAAAAGACTTATAATCTTAAAAAAGATTTCAAATAATAATTGAAAATTCAATAACTACCTTTTTAATCTCTAATTTTATTATTTCAAATAAATGCTATTCTTCTGTACTTTGTATTCATTAAAGAATTCTAGTGGGGGAAATATAACGGTATCCACAGAAATGGATCATGTGACGCTGAGGGAGGCGTAATGGCTGCTACAAACTCAGCTTAGCCAAATTACACTTAAAGGAGTAGTTCACTGTAAAAAAACTTTTGCTGATAATTTACTCGCCCCCATGTCATCCAAGATGTCCATGTCTTTCTTTCTCTTCAGTCGGAAAAGAAATGAAGGTTTTTGATGGAAAACATTCCAGGATTTTCTCCATATAATGGACTTCAATGGGGTCCAAACGGTTCAAGGTCCAAAAGACAGTTTCAGTGCAAACTGTTCAAAGGGCTTTAAACGACTCCCAGACGATGAATAAGGGTCTTATCAAGCGACGTTCGTGACTCTCCTGTTCGAGCCCGTTCATCAAAATGAACAAATTTTCTGAGTCATTTGGTTCATTCAACAAACGAAACGAAACTAAATGACTCAGAAAAAGATTTGTTCATTTTGATGAACAGGAGAGTCATGAACGTGCATCACAGAACAGAGCAAGGCGAGCATTTGAGCTTATAAAACTTAAACTTTGTTATTTATTTATTAAATGAGCGATCGTTTCGCTTGATAAGACCCTTATTCATCGTCTGGTGTTGTTTAAAGCCCTTTGAACAGTTTGCACTGAAACTGTCTTTTGGATCTTGAACAAGTTTGGACCCCATTGAAGTCCATTATATGGAGAAAATCCTGGAATGTTTTCATCAAAAACCTTAATTTCTTTTCCACTGAAGAAAGAAAGACATGGACATCTTGGATGACACGGGGCGAGTAAATTATCAGCTAAAGTGTTTTTAAAAGTGAACTACTCCTTTAATGTATTATCACAAGATTGCGGTTTTACTGTATTATTGATAGTGTAGCGTATATCTAAACACTGATGAATCCACAAACTCACAGGAAGACACAGGTAGAAGGGCATGTAAATGATTTTGCGTTTGCTCACAGAAAGATGCTTTACCTGGAAAAACAGCTTCAATGTACCACGTGGCCAGGGCATAGATGGCAGCATCCACATACAGCATCACGATGGCGGTGGTGAAGCTGTGAGCCGTCTCCCTCCACCGGGCTGGATCTTAAGTTGAACCACTGGATGCCCACCCCCTGCTCCTCATACTGAGAGAAGTACTCACAGCCGAAGCCAAAGGCCACTGGAGACAGGAAGCTCTGCAGGGAAACACGTCAGAATTCAGACGTCTGAATGACGAGATGTGTTCGGAACAGACGAAATCTCGTCCGAGTACATATTATTACACCGTCTCACCGCTAAGATCCTGTGTGTGCTGCTCAGGTATTCTCTCCAGGCCACACACAGCACATACGGCAGGTAAAGGGTGAAGTAAATGAGTCCTCCACACGCGCTGCCAGGTTCGCCCGCGAGAAGAATGTGCTGACGAGGAAGCAAAGCATGATGGTGGCAGTCGCGAACGCAGTCAGGAAGAAGAACACGACAGCGGGGTCACTGTAGGGTAAAGATATCGCCCCACTGCAGACACAGGAGAGAGGAGAGAGATCAGCTACAGGGCCGTCACCAAAGAGCACTCTGGGCCGTCAGACGGTTCACCTTAAGGGCGGCGATGAGGAGTCCGGCGCTGAACAGGAAGGGCAGGAAGCTGCTGATGAACCAGCTGAGCCACAGCATGCCGGAGCTCAGGCCCATGATCCGCATCGTCTCCTTCAGACGGGCTTCCTTCTCCATACACCACACCCTTAATGATCATAGCCACAGAATAGATCCACGCCAGCGTCATGAACAGAGGCAGTGAGCGATTCAGGACACGTATGAAACTAAAACAAGAGAACAAATGTTTCAAAAACTGAATGATTCGGGAATTTTATGACACAATATCAAGTAAAAAGTAATTTCCTTACACCTGAATACAAATACTAGATACCGTTGGGTCCAGCAAGAGTTCATACACTGTATATTCTATTCAATATAACATTTTACAGTCTCAGCCAATCCTGCTTTATATGTCATAAAAGGTTAATAATAAACAAAAAATAATATTTATTAGCACAGAGTTATTGGTGTAGATGATGGTGTGAAACTCACACGTCGTCCACAAAGCAGGGGTACGGCATCTGCTGCACGTATATGCCCGTGTTCGGCTCTTTCACCAGTGAGAACATGGGTCACCGCTCGCTCTACTAAATCCTGGACGTAAATGAAACCGCCCAGACATAGCGGAGGTCACTGAAGGGTTCAGCAGCTGGCCCGGGTCCCAAAATCTGTCAAATGATAAAACATGATGTCAGCTTTATTAACCCTTTACCGGTCACTCCCCTTTTTGATAATTGACATTAAAATGCACTATACAAACTTAAATGGTTGTAATTCAAGAATGCTTTGGAATATAGACCTAAGTTTAGTCTTGTTTTAAAGAAAACAATCAGCAGATTATTACTAAAGTGAAAGCACTTCAAAAATGTAAAGTATGAAAAAGTTATGGAAGTTATAATTTACAGTAAATCAAATATACTTTATTAATATATATTTTTTAATATGAAATAAATATTTTACAAAATATGTTTTACTATAAAATTACTATAAAATGAAAGCTATATATCTAACCAAGTTGTGTTCCAAATTTGAAGTTGATATCACAAAAATTGAAGTTCCCATGAGATTTTGTTTAGGCGTTATACCAAAAATAGCCACCGGGTGCCATTGAATTCCATTGAATTTAATTGTATGCATTTTGCCATAACAAATTAATAAATTTCTATCCAAATATCACTTCTGTCACTAAATATGGAACCTTGAGACTCAGACCTTTCTGACAATATGTGTTTTGTCAAGATTAGAAAAGGTTTTCATAATAAATTATGAAAGATGATGCCCAAAAGGGGAGGGGCCTAATAAAAAATACTGTTTCTATGGTAACGCAACGTCCAATTTCAAAACGGTTTTCACAGGATGAATTCTGAGTTCGTAAGCTTTCAAATGATACCTAATTTATGATAACTACTAAAATATGTGATATAATAATAATAATAAAAATATATATATATATATATAATATATTATACTTTTTAGAGGACTTCTTACCTTACTTTTTAAAATATAATTTTATCTTTTTTTATTGACAAATACTAATTATGTTTTATTATGAACTTTTAGCACTAAAAACCAAAGTTTCAATTATTAAAAGTGTGTGTGTCGACTTTTTGTGACAAAGGTCAGAAACTCCTGTAATGACGTTGATTTTTTGAGGCGCACTCTTGTCATAAATTCATATATTACTGTTCATTCATAATTTGTAAGAAAAAACAGACCTAAAATATCTATTTAGGAGTCTTAGACCTTTCCAACGATATATAGTTTGTCATGACTAGATTAGGATTTAATAGTAATATAGTGAAGTAAAGTTAGATTGCCTGTATACGGGCAAGTGACAGTTAAGGGGTTAAACAGTTTGAAGCGCTGACAGTGACTACAGTTCTCTGAAGTAAAGTGTGTGTGTGTGGACACTATTCATTATACTTGTCTTTGATCTTGTTTGTGCGGGTCACATCATCTATGTGCCATGCGGATCTTGTACTTGACATGAGGAGGCAGAGAGGATGATGAGGGGTCAGGGAGGAGGAAGACTATTCCGAGCCCAGAACTGACGATCCTCCAGCAGATCCAGCGCCCGCTCCATCAGCGCGCCCTCCGTCGACACACCCTCCATCTTATTCAGAGAGAAGCACTGGAGACACAGGGTACACACACACAACCATCAATGCTAACACTGTGGACCGTCTCAAACACAACTTATCAGCAATATATATGACAATAACAGCTGAGTCTGAATGATCTGACCCCGCTGGCTCTGAAGAAGCTCAGATCCATTTATAAAGGGTTGTAAAGGAGTGTGTGTTGTATGCCAAAATTCAAGTGTAAATTGTCTCCACAAGCCGTTAGACTCCTGAACAACACACACACTAACTGTTATCCTCACTGATTGTTAGCTTGATTGTTGCACAATGTACATTCACATGCATATAATATATATATATACACACTACTGGTCAAAAGTTTAAGATTGGTAAGATTTTTTATGTTTTTAAAAGAGTCTCCTCTGGTCACCAAGGCTGCCTTTTTTTATAAAAAATACACAGAAAACACAGTAATATTGTGAAATATTATGACAATTTAAATGACTTTTTTATGTTGTATATATTAAAATGTAATTTATCATTTCCTCTTGCTAAAAAAGCTGAATTTTCAGCATCATTACTCCAGTCTTCAGTGTCACATGATCCTTCACAAATCACTCTAGTATGATGATTTTATGCTCCAAAACATGTATGATTATTATCCATGTCGAAAACAGTTTTTACATTTCATTTCAGGATTCTTTGATGAATAGAAAGTTCAAAGAACAGCTTTTATCTGAAATGGAAAGCTTTTGTTACATTAAACACTACCCTTTAAAAAAGTTTGGGGTCAGTAAGAATTTGTATTTATTTTTGGGGGAAATAAATAAGAAATCAATACTTCTATTCATCAAGGATGAGTTACATTGATACAAAAGTTACAGTAAAGACATTTATAATGTTAGAAAGATTCTAATTAAATAAATGCTGTTCTTTGAACTTTCTATTCATCAGAAGAATCCTGAAATAAAAATGTAAAAACTGTTTTCAACATGGATAATAATCATACATGTTTTTGGAGCATAAAATCATCATATTAGAGTGATTGTGAAGGATCATGTGGCACTGAAGACTGGAGTAATGATGCTGAAAATTCAGGAAATAAATTACATTTTAATATATACTAACATTAAAAAAGTCATTTTAAATCGTCATAATATTTCGCAATATTACTGTGTTTTTTGTGTCTTTTTTCATCAAAAAATTGCCGTCTATGGTGAGCAGAAGAGACTTCTTCTTAAAAACATAAAACTGTCTTACCGACCTTAAAGTTTTGACTGGTAGTGTTTATATGTGTATATTTTTGTATATTTAGTTTGTGTATATACTAACATATTGTATTTTTTTTATAAGGGAGACACTTTGGTATAGAAATGGGTGTAGGCAACTATCTGTAGTGGATTGTTTGTGACATTTATCTGTTCTAACGTTCAGCTTCTGAGAATGTGTTGAATTAGTGTGCAAGGATAAATATCTATTAAACCTAAAAATGATGGACTCTAAAATGGTCTCTTCCTCATAGACTTAATCTAGTAGTAATTCTTTACTTTAATCAAAATGACATGTTTTGTGTTCTCGGATGACGTGTTTACTGGATGTGAGGGCAGGAGAACACATCACTCAACCATTCAATCAATCCCTAAATGGACAAAATCCCTCCTACATCTTTTCTTGTTTAAAAAGCCCTTTCACTCGATGTACGTCACAATAGGGAAGAGAAGATTAGAAGATGTGTTTGATGGACACATGCAGCACACCCTTTCACATCCATGACTACTGTCGTTGAGCACAGATCAAGCAGAGCCAGCTTTACTGGTTTAACTGGTCATGACATACGCTGCAGATGTCCTGTACCTTAGTGAGTTCTGCCAGAGTGCTGAAGGTGTTGTCCACATCCTGGTACAGGTCCCACCAGGAGGGCGGCGCTCCCGTTCTTACGGGGCGTGTCGGGGTCAGGCGTCGGAAGAGGAAGCGCGAAATGCCGAGAGGCCGTCCAAGGTGTGTTTTCCAGACGTAGGTTCACCACGAACCGCCACCTCGGGCCTCCTCAGAAGATCCTGCAGGAGCCGCACTTCCACACTGCCCTCCATGAAGCTTTTGATTCTGGGCCCGACTTCCTGCCACGCGCTCCTGCACATCCCTCAGAATCAGGAAGTCCTGGAACGTTCTGTTGACCTGGAGGAACAGAGAGTTTCAGGATTGCATCATACACACTGTATTTCTGAGCCTCACACACACTGCCCACGGGCGGGGGGCGGCACCTGGGCCAGTGACTGCGCGGGGTCCGTCGGTGTGTCGGGTGTGTACAGCAGCTTTCCAATGAACAGCGTTCAATCCCTCGCCACACGATCGCGGGAGAGAGGTTCGACTCCAGACCTCTAATCAGGCTTTCACAGAACGGAGCTGAAGAAAACCAGACAGGATGCGTTACTCTACAAAGCTTCAGTACGGATTTATTGTCAACATATAGATTCTTACAGTGACCCCTGATGCCCAGACTGTGGGTAGACGGCGAATAAATTTGAAGTTTCAAAATTCAATTCAAATTATTTCCAGGATTGTTTTCATTCCATTCACTGACCCTGAATCAGTACACCAATCCAAATATTTCTTATTATCTGATCAATTCAGTTTCTCAATAAAAATCATCTATATCCCTAAGCTGAGACCCCTTACATGTTCTCTATGTGCTCAAATAAACTATGTAAAACTGTTCTATGTTTCATATAGAGCATCTATAACAGCACTATATCTCAGTCGGAGTGTGTGTGACTGGAGAATACAGCGCTGCAGTGAGAGAGCGGTCCACACTCGAAGTCGGACACACATAGCGCTCAGACATCTGATCAGAAGAGTGTTAACAAGCTCACGGATGAAACGGAGAGTAAGAGCAATCCAATGTCACAAATGATGTCAATTACTTCCTGCAGTAACTCGTTTAATGTTTATATACTTTAACATATGGAATGCTACTTTACTGAATCACGTTTAATTCCATTTTTAAAAATGTAACAAATGATTCCCGATTCAGGATGGATGTGTACTGACCGTCACGCCCATAAACGCGTCTAACGTCTTACTGGTGCTGTTGTTCTCCAGGTCCGTCTCCTCCGACACGCTTCTGCCCAGGAACGAGTTGATGTCGCTGAGTCCTGGTACCCCAGTTGAAGGACGGGATTCCTCTCTCCGGCGCCGGCCTCGGGGTGTCCACACATGATCCTGGAGACGGCCCGGGAAGCTGTCGCGAGGCCGAGCGGAGCGGAGTTCAGGGGTCAGGAGCTTCATCTCGGCGTTCAGCTCGGAGAAACTGGACAGAGAAGAGATCTGAGGGAGAACACACACACACACACACAGAGTCACTGCTGTGATATGAAAATCGACATTTGCATTAAAAATGTATAATTTAACTATAATGAACAAAACCGGTCAAAAACGCTTTATGATAATTAAATCATTTTTAAATAATTAAGTCTCTGATACTTTATTTGATCAAAATAACAGTAAAAAACTATACCAATTTAAACACTTGAAATAAATGTTTTCTAGGGTTTTCTAATTTAATATATTTTAAAATGTAATTTATTTCTGAGATGCAAAGTTGTATTTTCAGCATTACTCAAGTCTACGATGTCACATGATCTTTGCTTGGGGCTCAGTTATTGCTGAAATATTAATAATGGATATTATTATTATCAATACTGAAAATGTTGCCATTTTTGTGGAAACTCGTGACAACATTTTTTAAAACAGTGAAGTCAACTATTCCAACTATTGAATCTAGTCATGCAGTTTCATGGAGAAAGGCAAAGGCCAGATTAATGTTTCATTAGCACAGTAGTTGTGAAACGTTGGCAGTAATATATCTCACAGCGACTCACATCATCCATAACTGAAGCTAGTTCCTGCGTTACAGAGGAAACAGCGCGACTGATGAGCCGGAGGTCAGCACGTTCGCCAGGCAGTCGGTCTCTCTGAAAAAAACAAAAAAGCAAAACAAAAAAAACAGTTCAAATATGAAACAGAGGTTTCAGAAATAAGCACATCAACATTTAGCATCTATACAATTATCTTCCATGAACGTGCTCTCTACTCTGACCACATACCCAGCATGCACAGTTCAAGCCGTGACCACAGCGGCCACTCACGAGAGACGGCGATGGCTTAACTTAGCTAAGATCAGGGAAAAAGAACTCCATCAAGACTCATACATTAGCCTATGACCAGCCTTTGCTTGGGACACAGTTACGTTTTGGTGTGCATGTTTGGAAGTTGCAGTGATGGAAAAAAAGAGGTAGTTCACTTTAAAAAAAAACTTTTGCTGATAGTTTACTCACCCCCATGTCATCCAAGATGTCCATGTCTCCATGGAAAAGAAATTAAGGTTTTTGATGAAAACATTCCAGGATTTTCTCCATATAATGGACTTCAATGGGGTCCCAAACGGTTCAAGGTCCAAAAGACAGTTTCAGTGCAAACTGTTCAAAGGGCTTTAAACGACACCAGACGATGATAAGGGTCGTATCAAGCGAAATCGATCGCTCATTTAATAAATAAATAACAAAGTTTAAGTTTTATAAGCACAAATGCGACTCCCCTGTTCGAGCTCGTTCATCAAAATGAATGAACTCCTTTTTTCGAGTCATTTCGGTCGTTGAAAATCCTGGAACGTTTTCATCAAAAACCTTCATTTCTTTTCAACTGAAGAAGAAGAAAGAATCGTGGACATCTTGGATGACATGGGGGTGTAGTAAATTATCAGCTAGTGTTTTCAAAAGTGAACTACTCCTTTTAAAGAAATGTAATTTAGCCAAAGAAAGCACAGTGGCCTCCTTCCGTGTGAGATGTGAGATGTGATCATTCCTCTCAACACAGAGAAGTAGACTGATTGTAAAGTGATGGTTCGGTGTGGATATTATATGTGTGGGTGGACGGCATCTCTCAAGTGGATGTAAAGGAACTGCACCTTCAGAAACTTTGCTGTGGTGATTTGAGCACTTCGAAGGAGTGAATCATTTTGCACAAGAATTGATTGGAGGTTCTGAAAAGCTCAGTTTCTCCCATCACTAACTGAATAAATGCAGAGAGCATCAGGCCACTCACCGTGAGGATCTTGCTGAAGTCCAAGCTGTGACAGGAAGACCTGGCTCTGCCTTCTGCATTACACCCGCGGGCACAGAACACAGCGCCCCCTGCAGGTCAGAGAAGGAGTCTCCGTCCGCAGGCGAGAGGTGGAGGCCCAGGAGCGAAGCGTTACAGACGATATCCGACAGACGCACTCCTGCGCCGGCTGAATGAGACCTGAGGACAGAAGAGGAGAGCAACAGAAGAGGAATGCTTGCTTCAATCTACTTGCTGATTGGATGGAATGATGGAACGTGAGCTTGCGGTCAATTGAAAGAAAAGGGCGGAGTTTAAGCAGACTATGACATCATCAGAGAGGCTGTCGTTTTCACCAGAGTGAGCTATGAATATGATTAATAATAATTTTTGAAAAAATAAACCATTGTGAACTGTGATCCATAACAAGCGTTTAGAAAATAGATGGGTGTATTTTAATTTCATGCAGATCTTTAAACAATCTGTTAATCTGAAGAAATGTAGAAATCTGAGATTACGTAATCATTGGCTAGCTCTAATCACGAACTAATGATGTAATTGGGCAGGGTTGCCAATATAAGCGTGCTAGTTTTATTTTTAAGTTTCTCTTTGTATCAGGACAATGAATATCTGTATAAAATAGAGGTTACCCAATCACATCCTTCGGGGAAATACTAAACCGAATAAAAACAAAGCTTGCACAGTCCAGTTGACGCCAGCTCAGAGGATTATATCGTCCTCACGCACACGCAGGTTCAGTCGGGCCCTCAGTAACTGGTCCACGGATGCGGACGACAGGCTGGTGTTCATCCGCAGGAAGGAGGAGAAGCTCTCATTGGCTCTCAGATACTCTCCCACAGGAAGATCTACACAGACACAAGGGCTTGTGTTAAGAAGTTAAAAACACATTAAGGGAAATGGTTTAACCTACTGACCACATCTATCAGGATTTGCATTGTAGTGTGTACTTGCTGTTCTCATTTAAAAATAGGATTATGGGAGTTTTTTATAACAAAAACAACAGGCTCTCTGTGAGATCTGCTGCAGGAGCGTTCTCAGTTTGGTGTCTGAGAGTCAGACGTGAGATTTCTGCGGGTCTTTGAGAAGATCTCTCTACAGTGCCGTACTTGGCCAGGCGTCAGGTCTCTCCCCGAGTTCTCTGGATGGCGAGCGACAGGTCCTTTAGGCCCGAGAGCCCCGCTCCGGTTCCCGCTGATGGCCAGGACGCTCCTGATATCCCCCAGCAGTCGAGAGAGTCTGAAAACCAGAGAAACTGCATTAATGAGCAACTCATGAGTGTCTGAGATCCTGTCAGAACAGCCTCTCACATGGAGTTGTCGAAGTTGCTCACTCGTCCGGGCGCTCTCTCCGGGAGTGGGGTGATGGAAACAGGGATTGTTGATGTTGCAGACGATGCCCTGAACCCATGCCAGCGTGCCCGCCGACGGAAGGGCCTTGTTGGGGAAGTGACCTGATGGGTGAGAACATAAAGACATTTAAATGAACTTTACATTAAAATAAAGCATGTTTTCTAATGATGTACACTACTTGATTTAAAATCCTGAGACGCAAGGCAGGGGAACACAAATATGAAAGACAAAAAAACGAGATTCTAAACTTAGAACACACGTCATGCACAGACGCAGGAGAGACGTCCATCTGACGCACATTATACAATAGAAAAGCAGAACAACAGAACATTAAAAATATGTTCTTAACCCGAACCCTAAATGTGTGCTGTACACTCAGATTTTAACATTATAAACCTGTGTGTGTGTGTGATCCTGCATCCACATCACTAGCTTTCAGTAGATCATTTAATTAAGTCATTATAAAGTTTAAAGTTGGTAATTGTGATCCTATTTTTTTGTGTGTGTGTGTGAAAAATTAGAGCAGGACTGGTTTTGCCCATTAGGGATTGATTGGTCATTTGCTAATTGCTACGATCGTCTCCTGGTTGCTGAGGGAAAAAGATCTGAAACACGCCTGGCTATCACTGTCGTCAGAGAAGAGATGTTGCGCGTTTGTGTTTGATTACAGATCTTTTTTTATAAATAATGACATGCTTAGATAAATCATTTAAATATATAAATAAAAACATGTCAATTCTCCCAAAAATGTGTGCATTTTGATTGAATGGTGACTAACAAGATGGAAGCTAATTTCCACTTTTTTTTCACTGTTTTGAAATACGTGAAGGTCACGGCGCTAACCAGCCATCGTGTGTATCGGCACCAAAATATTCATCCAGACATAGACCTCTATATACACTGAATTAATAATAAATTGTACATGTCTGCAACAAATATATTCGAGACTATTTTAAGTTGTCATGTTTAACCATCCCCAGCTCTACAGCGCCCCCACACATTCACAATGTAAATCTGTGGTGAGAAATGGAACTGCAGCGCGCTCTCAATTGAGAGCAGATTTCTAGTTAACGAAAGTATGCAAATTAATGAAAGTATCCTTAGTTTAAAAGTGCTCATCTGAACAGCCTTTATATACAGTAGTTGAGTTTGTTCTGAGAATAGACATGACTGTTTCCTCCAAAACGTGCAATATTCATAAACAACATTCAGAACAATGTTAAATAAATAAATGGTAACACTTTACAATAAGGTTCGTTAGTTAACATTAGTTAACTACATTAGGTAATATGAACTAATAATGAATAGCACATATACAGCATTTGTTAATCTTTGTTAATGTTATTTTCCACATTTACTAATACTTGATTAAAATCTTGTTAACATTAGTTAATGTACCGTGAACTAACATGAACAAACAATGAACAGCTGTATTTTCATGAACTAACATTAACAAAGATGAACAAATGCAGTAACAAATGTATTGCTCATGGTTAGTTCATGTTAGTAAATACATTAACTAATGTTAATTAATGAACCTTATTGTAAAGTGTTACCAAATAAGTAAATAAGCCCATGACTTCCATCCCCTATAATATCTGCCCTTATTAGAGAATTTTGTTAATAAACATTCATCACGTGATTGGGGCTAATGTTGTTCAGATGAGCCGCCAGAGAGGTCATGCTCATAAACAAGGTCCTGATCTTCAGAGAAGCTAATCAGCTTTGCTCCGGACGAACACACACTCGCTCAGGCACTTGACACTGGCTCTGCTTGTACGGCGGGGTGTGATTGACGGACAGCAATGAGGATGAGGAAGAGGAAGAGCGGCCACAGAAGTTCAATAATCAGTTGGACCTGTGAAGAAAAGAGACAAATATATCAAGTTCAATGTCGTTCCTGTGGAGTGTTTGTTGCAGAGAGGAGTAAAGACACGTCACCCTGTTTCTCCTGCGGTACGTGAAGTTCTTCCACAGCAGGAGATACAGCTGTGTTCCTACGGCCATGGTGGACGGCAGAACTACACAATCATGATGACAGAGGACACCTGCAACACAAAATACTTCTGTTATTCCTCCGTGAGCATACAGTGACATATACCGGCTTAAATTTACACTCCATGCCTTCTTCAATGGGAGACAAAAGGACATGAAATGCAAGATTTGGTGGCTGTCAATCTCAAAAAACACCATTGTAAAAGTATTATAACAATATTCCAAATCTTCTGAATCTAAATGACAGCTAAATGTAGCTCTCAAATCTCATAGTTTGATTTGAATATGTACATTATTCAAATCTGGAGTTCCATCTTGGTTACAACAAAATGTTAAAACAAACCCCTTTAAATGAATGGATGAGTTATTGAAAGTTAGAAAGACATGATCTCTTCAGCTTTGACTGTAAATTCCTTTTCTTGAAATCCTCATTATAGCCTACTAATTGGCTTAACAGAGCCAAGAGAAATAAATCTCCTCTAAAATGGGAACAGGAAAACACAGCTTGTGTAAGACAAAGATCATGTCTAATGTAATGCAATTATTATGGGCTGAACAAAACATTAAAACATGGTCTCACTGCTGATTTAAATCCCTCAATATCTAAAGTTACAGAACTATAGATTGTTTATTGTAACTGACGTCATTATCTTTATGGATACACTAAAGAAAATATTTTATTTTGGGCCTATTTAAAAGTAAGGCCTGAAAAGAGTAGTATATTCAACATATTTTCATTACAAATAATTGAGTTCGTTTTCCCTTGTATTCTATAATGCAAAATACACTTTAGGATACAATAATTTGTCATTAATATTTAAAGAAGCGTTCATTGCGGGTCATACAATTTCGAATCATTCACAATAACTTACCGTATCGGTAACTTTCGCTATTGACGTCTATAAACGACACATTATTGACGGGTAGAAAGATGATACCTTTCGTTTTATCCAAAACTTCATTCGCCTCATGAATTAGCAGTTCCGCTGCAGTCTTCCTGCAGTCCGTGCGCGTGGCCGTGCGCGCTGCCGGTGTTACGAGATCACTCTGAGGAAAGAGCGACATGGGCGGGGCTTCCTTTCAAAACATTAGAACCACATTGAGCTTGGAACCAATCGAGAGCGCGAGATTCAGGTTATGTAGCCAATCATTTGCGTGTGTTCATTTAGTACCCGCCCATTTAGACTTTACGATAAGCCCTGTGTAATTTCCGGCACCTGTTCAGTGTAACTATTGTTATATATCTTGTAATTTTTGCATATATCTTGTCGATATCTTAAATATAGCTATCTATAAGATTTAATTAACTACATCAGTTAACATGGACTAAGAATGAACAATTCTACAGTATTTAATAATCCATTTACTAAATACAATATAAACAAACAATGGACAGTTGGATTTTTATTAACCAATGTTAAAGATTAATAAATACTGAAACAAATGAATCGCACGTTGTTAGCATAATGTTAACATGTGAGACCTTATTGTAAAGATAATAGATACACCTTAGAATAGGAATATCCCTTTTTCTCTCTTTAAACAATTAAACACACAAATCAAGAAAGAATGTCTTTATGTATGTTTAATAAACATCCAATACAGCAGTTATTAAAATATACCTCTCTCTCTATAGCTAAAACAACCCAAGGTCTGTTCATGATTCCAGGCAGCGAGTCGTGTAAACCCTTAAACCACTGAACGTCACATCCGTCACGAGATATGCCTGAAGCGCGTGGAAGCGTGAGATGGAAGACTCGAGGTTATTTAAGATTAATTTTAAACGTGTGTATTCTAATGCATAGTCTTTCAAAAACAAGGCTTGTGTTCAGGCACACCGGCTTTAGCAGCACGAGCAAAAACAAATGTCCACATGATAACCAGCAGTTAAATAATAATAATAATCAGCTCTAAAACAGCTTTTAAAACACAGGTCCATGATCTTCGTAACATCCTACACCGTTCAGCCTCTGCTAAAGGACAGAGAATAGCGTCTCTACACTTCAGTCACGTGACCCGAGCGAACGCGCTCCTACAAGAACACCGGCTGATCCAGGCCGGTCAGGAGACGGTACGTCGGACGTCGGCATAGTCTTCAGATGAATCTGTTACAAATTGAGAAACAAGTTTATTACTAATGAAAATGCAAGTTAAAGGAGTAGTTCACTTTTAAAAACACTTTAGCTGATAATCTACTCACCCCCATGTCATCCAAGATGTCCATATTCTTTCTTTCTTCGAGTGGAAAAGAAATTAAGGTTTTTGATGAAAACATTCCAGGAATTTTCTCCATATAATGGACTTCAATGGGGTCCAAACAGTTCAAGGTCCAAAAGACAGTTTCAGTGCAAACTGTTCAGAAGGGCTTTAAACGACACCAGACGATGAATAAGGGTCTTTATCAAGCGAAACGATCGCTCATTTAATAAATAAATAACACAGTTTAAGTTTTATAAGCTCAAATGCTCGTCCTTGCTCTGTTCTGTGATGCACGTTCGTGACTCTTCTTGTTCGAACTCGTTTATCAAAATGAATGAATCTTTTCCGAGTCAACTCGTTCATTTAGTTCGTTGAATGCACCAAATGACAAGAAAAAAAGATTACGTTCATTTTGATAAACAAGTTTGAACCATTTGCACTGAAACTGTCTTTTGGACCTTGAACCGTTTGGACCCATTTGAAGTCCATTATATGGAGAAAATCCTGGAATGTTTTAATCAAAAACCTTAATTTCTTGGATGACATGGGGGTGAGTAAATTATCAGCAAACGTTTTTTTTTAAAGTGCACTACTCCTTTAAGCTCGTATAGTGAACGATTCACACATGTAATCATAAAGTCATAGGTGGATCATCTGGTGTTGCAGAACTTCTCCAGTCACTCCGTCAGCTAAAGCCGCTCATGTTCATCCGTCCACATCTCAAAATATAATCAATAACACATCCATTCAACCAAGTTCATGCCCTACATTTATTTTTCTGTTAGACTTCATCACAAACATATAATTGTGAAAAAGTAATTTGCAAAAAAATTCATTATTAAATATAATTTGAATTTAATAACCAGAAAAGTGTTTTTGACTCAATTTGTGTGTTTTATGTAGTCTGACCAGCAATAAAACACACAAACCAGATCCAAACCATGATTTGAGACGGATGTTTTGGAGTGTGTTTGATTTGATTTTGCTGTGGTGTGCAGTCCTCCTACCTCTCCTGACAGCGCTGGACAGGATGTGGATGATCTTCTCGTGAGGCGTGGCGACGACACTCTGTCCGTTGATCTCGATGATTCGATGGCCGACTCGAATGCCGCCGCGTTCAGCGATTCCTCCTCGCATTAAACTGCAGATCTACAGCAGAAGTCACGTTAGCATAAGCAGAACGTCACATCCTCAACACAGCTTCACACACACACACACACACACACACACACACACACACACACACACACACACACACACACACACACACACACACACACACACACACACACATGCTTACAATCCCGTCCTCCACGCTGAAGCCCAGCTGATACTTGGGGTCCGGACGCTTGATGATGGCCATGGTGACCGGGGGGCAGTGAACGATGCCTGAGCTTGATCATCGACAGGTTCTTTAAATCCTGGACAGAAAGAGAAGTCAATAATTGGTGTGTGTTATAGTTGTGTGAGCGCCTCATGTGTGCTGGTCTTACCCGTATGGTGCTCTGGCAGGTGGCGATGGGGAGGCCCACCAGACTGGTGCCGTTGACAGACATGATGCGGTCCCCGATGCTCAGTGCGCCGGAGCGCTCCGCGGGCCGCCGTGAAGCAGGTTCGCCACCACCACCGTGGGCAGGATCGAGCCCCAGCCGGACTCCACCACCGCGACGCCCAAGATCTCTCCGGCCTTCTTCGGATATACACACCTGAACACAACAACAGGGGAGAGGGTTTACTCACCGCCATCGAGCTATGTGTGGGTAACATGACCAGAAACTTTCATTACGATACGAGTCATTTTATTACATGATAACGATACATCCTGTTTAAAAAAAAAATGTTTTAATGAAATTTCATAATTTCAAAAACATACATAAAACAAAGAGTGTCTTTCATGAAGATGAAAAATAAGTGTGAATTTGCCCGTTCAAGTACAATTAGATGGAAAAGTCTTAAAAAGGCTTAAAAAACGCATTCAAATAATGCGATTTAGGAACCATGTCACGTGAGCGTGAACCACGATAGAGACTGTTATCCAAAATCTCTACCGGTTGTCAAATCTCTTGTCCACCCTTGTACATCTGGCCATATCACAGTAAAGAGAGAAAAAGTGTTCAAAGCAGCAGATATCAGCACAGATCCGCATCGAAGGCCAGACGCTCCTCACCTCTCGGATGTTCTCAGAGCGGGAGAAGTGAACCAGGTCTCCGTCATACAGTTCCTGAGTGCCGAGGTAATCGCTGTACTCGCCTGGCCTCAGATCACTAGCTTTAATTCCGTTAGTGTACAGAAACTGCTGGTATGCAACGCCAAAAGCCTGACCGATGGCCTGTGCAGATGGTCTGAGCCTGAAGAACACACACACGAGGAGAAGGAATTATGAAAGATTGATCCAATTAAAATCTCAGAAGACATTTTTACACATAAATGCATCATGAAAACCCTGGAACATTTTTACCAACTCTTCGTGGCACTCGCCTACAGAACAGACACGGGTTTGGACTGAACACCAGACTCACATCGTCTGAAGAAAACACGTGGCAGATCATCCAGCACTTCTTCGGTGGCGCTGCAGAGGTTTCCGCGGAGTCCGCTGATTTGCGATTGGCTGGCTTCCTGCGGGCCATCAAAACTACAATATTCCCAATATCTGCGATGTATGAAATCATCTGCAGCGCATGGTCCATCATGGCCTCCTGGAGGACAGACAGAAATCAGACACTCATCCCCAGAACATCATCACTCAGCGCATCATCACTCAGAACATCATCACTCAGAACATCATCACTCAGGGCATCATCACGCGAACGCCAGTGTTTGGTCTGACCTGTGTGTCGGCGCTCAGGACTTTGATTCTCTGAGTGGAAATGAACAGATCCACTTCCGCCATCGGCTGGAGACTCTTCCTTCAGGAGCCTGGACATCAGAAACACACAGATGTGTTGTGTGTTAGACATGTTAACAGTGTTTTAGCACGAGTGGCGGTTGCCTGTGTAAGACACCACTGAAAGGCTGTTGTGGGCGCTTCTAAACTGCCACTAATATATTCAACTGGTTGAAAAAAAATAAAAAACAACAACAATCAGTAATGTTTTGTAACGTCTTGTATGCCATCGTCAGTGTTTAAGTTCTTCAAGTTTCCATTTAATTATAATTACTGCATAATTTTCAGCTATTAAACATTATTTAAAATAAATAATAAATAATAGATGTCTTTAGTAAATAAATAAATGTATTATTTTAAACTCATATCAGTGTCCTGCAGGAATAATGAGTTGTGTTGAACACTTGCTTTAGCAAACAGAACTTTAAAGTTAAAATAGCTTTTCTAACTAATAGATGTTCTTTAACCTTGATGCGATCCATGGCTTCCGAGCTTGGGCCATGCGGGCGTTAGTGGAGGGGTTTTTCTCAGACTGTAACTGTGTATGATCCGAGATATTTCGCCCCAAAGATCACCCCGTCCAGGAGGTCTTCAGGGTCACATGGTCCAGGCACTGAGAACAACAACACAATTATTTCCCATCGACATCACAAGAGCTCTGACAATAAATGGAAAAGGTAAATACTTTACACTGAGTTTCATACCATTCTTATAAGCCGGCTGTGTCTCCGCTTCCTGTTTAAAGACAAAAGAAAAGAGCTCTGATGAGTCCAGCGCTGTGCTCCACTCAACCAGTCACAACTCACATTTACATTACAAATACCAACAAAAGCTCAATTTCAAACTTGTGTGGAAATCCAAAACTCAAACCCAAGATACGGGGATATGATGATGTCATGCATGAGGTTAAAGTTCTTAGATTACATGATTAAATCTGATCCGTAAATGGCCTTTTTATTATACAATTTTGACTATTCCTTGCAATGCTGAGTTTCATAATAATATAGAATTACGAGTTCATACACAAATGACTGATATATGTTATGCCAGTGCAAGTTGCTTTCAGTTTAAACATCTCAAACATGCAGTTCAGTCTGGGACCACGCTCGCCGTATAACCAGGGGATAATCTCAGAGGAAAAATGATCTGAATTTTGAGAAACTCAAAATTAAGAGATTTAAACTTAAAACTGCAAGAAATAACACACAATTCAGAGAAATAAAGTTTGAATTATGAGATGTTCATCTAAAATAGCCAAATAAACACATAATTGCTATAAATAAAGTCTATATAGTTATACAATTACCTTCATTTTTAATTCTATGGCAGAAGCTGAACACCTTTATGATCAGAAGTCAGATTAGAGATTTTAAAGGGATAGTTCACCCTCAAGATGTTCCAAACCAGTACGAGTTTCCCCTCAGTTGAACAAATGAAGAATTTTGAGAATGTTGGTGACCAATACTATGGAAGTCAATGGGTGCCGCCAACCGTCTCGAAGCAAACAGGTTTTGTTGTTTTTATTTTTAATATCTTTTTTCGTGTTCAACAGAAGACAGAACCTCATACAGGGTTGGAACAGCATGAGGTTGGGTGAACTATCCCTGTGAGTAAGACGATCCCCCATGGAACACAATTAGCGGGCTAAAGGTTACCAGATGGTTGTGTGTGGATCCGGACTGATCCGTGGGCTGGTCCCACTGGTGCTCCTCTGAGACCCACAGCTCGTCCTGCAGGTGTCTGTGCCAGGCGTCCTCGCTGTGAGGAATGGAGATCGCCTCATCTGCGTCGCTGCTCTGCCTGCTGAGACCCGGCTGGAGGTCAGGGGTCACCAGGGGTGTGTGAGCGAGCGGCTCGGGGTCCTCCAGCAGCGGCAGCAGATCTCTCTGGTACTCATGGGAGAAGAGCAAAGCTTCAGGGGTGTGTGTGTCTGACCCTCGGGGGGGCGCTGGCTCGACTGGAGCGCCGTGATTGGCCGAGGCCTCGGGGGTGCAGTGTGTGGAGCTGGCGGGTGGAGTCGGTGGATGGAAAAGATGCAGTTGAGTAAGAAGACTTTGAATGTGTGAGTGTTCAATGTCGTGTTTCACACTTGTTTCTTCGTTTTCCCCTTTCCTCATCTCATAATTCTCTTTCTCTCCCGCTGCTCATCCTGTTTTTCAGGCTTGTCCTCTTCCTGAAACAGAAGCTCTCTGGTTTTGTCCGAAGCTTCGCTGGAGTCTTGAGCTCGGTCGTCACTCACTGCAGACATCGTGTCTTCATTCAACTCAGTGTTGAAGAATCCAGGAACCTCAAAATCCCCAATGGAGCAGTTTTCCAGAGCCGAACCGGCCTCGCTGGAGGAGTCGGAGCGCCAGTCCAACGGTGGGGGCTCCAGTGGGTCATAGCCATCCAGATCCTCCAGCTCAGGGATCGGGAGATTCCCACTGAGCAGATGTGTGGATTCAGGAGGGTTAGTGGAGTGATCAGACCCAGCCGGAGATGAAGATTCGGTTCCAGACTTGGACGGATCAGAAGAAGCGAGGAAACTCTGCTCCAACTCCACATCTCCATCATCAGCCATCGCCACTGCTAACTCACAGCCTTAATCAGGAGATAATAACCCTTAAAACACATTCATTTCCCAGAAGAGCCTTCATCCATGGAAAAATACCTGGATAACAGATTAAGTGCAAGAGTAAAACGGGTGAGTTTGAAACATACACTAATATAACTGTACCAGTCAAGATTTTATTAAACATATTTCCATATTTTATAATAGTTCGTCATTAAACGCATAAAAAACGCAATTGGAAGTGTGGAGGTATTCTATAGAGCATCACTACAATCACAGTAACGTTACTTCTGTGTGAGGTAAATGTAAATCACAGCGATGTCTATCAGATAAAGTGCATTGTGTAATACACACACACACACACACACACACACATACACACACACACACACACACACACATATATATACACACACATCCGCTGGGCTGACTGTGTGTACGTGGATGGATCAAAGTACATGACACTATTTATACAAAGCTTGCAAATCTGATTTCTGACGATATAAATACACATATGATAATTATCTGTAAACTAACTTTATTGTTATTCAATAACGACTAACTTACCTTTCCCTACCCGCTAAACATCGCGCAAATCCTGTCAGTCGCTTCTAGCACTCGGAGCCGCTCAACAGGACGTCGAGTTTCACAAACACATCCTTACAAACTGACGGGATTTATTTACGTTTAGAAAGGAAAACTTTTATTCGGTTAACACTGTGTAATTGTGCAGCTTCTGAAAACTTATCCTAGTGAAGGAATATCTCCACTGCGCATGCGCATCCGAACAAGACACGACTAATCAATCCATCGTGTCATCTGAATTTACCATTCAAAACTTTTTAAAACCTAACTGTTGAATGAAAGGATTCTTTAAATATTAAAGAGTCATTGAAAAAAAATAGACATTTATTTCGCAATTATACTTGAATCATTTTCACAGTATTTGTATAAAATGTTGAATCTACAATTCAATATAACATTGTGTTTTTCTATTCACCAGAGTAGAAGTTAACGGAATTACAAAATACAGACTAATCAGTGAGTCTGCATAAATTGCACATTGTTAAACCTAATTATTAATACATTACAAATAGTACCAGATGTGTGTAATGGTTTAAGTGCATGCTTGATCACTGGAGCTCATCTGTAGGAGACCTATCAGAGACGAGGCCGTTCCCATCAGCCCCACCAGCCACGGAGGAAACCTGTCCAGCCCACAGGAACCCCGGCGGCATCCAGTGGAACGGCGTTGCTGAGGTCGGCCAGACCCGCCCAGGACACTGAGCACTTCCCTTCGAACACGGCAACCGGAGCGCAGCTCTGTCCTCACTGACCCGACACAACAGACACTCAGTGTTCATGCCACAGGATATGCACACACACACACACACACACACACACACACACACACACACACACACACACACACACACACACACACACACACACTCACACACCTGCTGTCCGCTGAACCGGGCCTTCCACACCTCTGCACTCTTCTCCTCAGAATCTGGATGGATCTAATGGACCTAAAAACAAACATTTTTGCTATTAACCAAAGACAAACACATATTAGTCTGTAACCACTAGTGAAAATGTGTGGTTTGCATTTAAAGAAATATAATACAACACTTGCTCACTAAATAAATTGTTTTAATGTTTTTGAAAGAAGTCTCTGTTAAACCTTATATTAAGGTGTCCTTGCTACAGAGTAATATTAAAATATAAGTACAGAGTAATATAGAGTTATAGGCTTTGCTTTAGGGTTAGTTGCTTGTAATTATCCATAATTTACTCTTATTACTGATTTTCATATCAGTTTACTCATATTACTGAAATGAACAAGCATGTGTAACAAGGACACTGTAAAAAGTCTCTTCTGCTCTCTAAAAATGCATTAATTGATCAAAACTACAGTAAAAACCTGTGAAACGTTATTACAATTTAATATCGTTTTTTTTCACATTTTATTTTATTTTTTTTTAAAATAATTTTATGTCAAGTAATGGCGATGTTTTTAATGGTTTTAGTTTCAGTTACCCATTACCATGATTCACAAACTGCTGTTCGCTGTTATTACACGAGCCAATCGGACACAGGGTGAGTAATTCTATAACATTTTCGTTTTTTTTCATTAGCAGATTTTGTCATAAATTAGGCTATATTAAAACAAAATTCAACCTAGAACTTTATTTCCAAGTTTAAATTCAGCTTTTAGATCTGAATTGTCATTTGTATCCTTACTTTTCATGACTTATGGTGTAATTAGGGGTGGTGATGGTGCAGTGGATAAGACACATGCCTTACGATGTGAGAGACACGGGTTCGAATCTGACATATATAGCAGTTGTAAGTTGCTTTGGATAAAAGCGTCAGCTGAATGAATAAATGTGTAAATTAATTTTTATTTTTCCAGAACCCGACACACACTTTACCGGAGTATGAGAACCCGACACACACTTTACCGGAGTATGAGAACCTGACACACACTTTACCGGAGTATGAGAACCCGACACACACTTTACCAGGAGTATGAGAACCTCGACACACACTTTACCGGAGTATGAGAACCTGACACACACTTTACCGGAGTATGAGAACCTGACACACACTTTACCGGAGTATGAGAACCTGACACACACTTTACCGGAGTATGAGAACCCGACACACACTTTACCGGAGTATGAGAACCCGACACACACTTTACCGGAGTATGCCGAGGAGTGAGTGACAGGCCCCAGAGGCCCGTGCTCAGCGCCCACCACGCGTCAGATCTGGTGTTGATGAGCTGTGCGTCTGCGGCCCAGGCGATGTGCTCGCAGGGGTAATACATCTGATCAGCTATATTAGTCAGAATGGACATCCAGCGCACCAGAGCATCCTCCTCCTGAGACACAAAGGCCATTAATCAGACTTTCCTTCACAACTGCCATGTTTAATGAGGTCATCCGGTGTCCTCACCGAGGCTCCCAGCCCATAGCTTGTGGAGTAGGCCAGCATGGAGAGGTCATCGAAGAGCCTCAGTGTGGTTCTGCAGTGACTCAGCTGAGCGGAGAACAGCAGGAGACGCTTCCCCACTGAGGACTGGGATCTCTTCTGGACCAGGACACCTCCGACCAGCTGACAGCCGTAGCACAGCGTCCGTATCTACAGACAGACACATCATGAGCAACCAAACCTGCACTTATCACGTGACGTCACCAAACACTGCATGACAGGGGATGAGGGATGTGTACAGTTACTTCATTCTGTCAAGATTTACAAAGAGTAATGCACTGTAAATTAGTCCAACACAAACAGACCAGATTCTTTAACCAGATTTGGCCTTATAAAATCTCTTAAACATATAATGTTAGAATTAAAAAAATGTAAGGGATTATGATGTATCTTACAGTTTATAATTATATAATCTATAAATTTTACAGAAAAATTAATGATTTTATCGTATTTCATTTTAATTTAACATTTTATGTTGTAATATTTTTGTTGTTTGCTATAATATGGGGTTGTTATGAAGTGTAAACACAAATTCACCAGTTTATCTCTTCCCCTGTATGACTCCAGCACACTGATGAGGGACTCCACTGAACTCCACATGATTCTGTTTAATTCTCTTCGGCGAATCACGCTGTACATTTATCAGACGAAAGATGTGGCGTACGTGGTCCATCCATTAATAACTTCTCAGTATGTAAGAAATATAAAGCACATCTAAAGCGGGGTTACTTTTAAACAAATGTCAAATTCACCCTTTAAGCAGCAGTCCTGCATTAGTGGACTTCGCTCAGGAAATTATTTATGTTGAGTGTTGACGACAGACCAAAAGCAATCGAGAGCCGATCTAGCGTGTGACGCGGAATCACCGTAAACAAACCTTTTTTTTAAGTGGAAAACGTGCACAATATTTGTATATTTCAGAATATGTGAAATAAAAAATATTTAAAACAATAACAAAAAGTCAACGTTTAGTACAGTTATCCCTTACAAGCCTATAAATAAATATATTTGGGCCTTTACATACATTTGAAAAATCTTTAGAATTATAACATTTTTTTATGAGTTTCTTGTTTTGTGTTTTCATATTTGAAAGGGTTTCAAAGTACACTGTGGGATCAGAATTAGAAAATGTAGTATATTTGTAAGTATATATAGCTGTTGTTTTTGTCTTGTGCAGTGTAAAACTTTGTCAAAACAATTAAGATTAACAATATAATTTTGTTTTTAGAAAAATATGGGTTTTATAAAAAAAAACTCAACAATCAATTCAAAAATGTGTAACAAAAAGTTGGCGAAGAAGTAAGACTAGCATCATTATTGTAATAGTTCCATAGTGACACAGTGCATGTACAAGTGAATAATAAACCACCTATAAGTAAGTAAATAAATATATAAAATGTAATATAAAACTTTATTTCTTTAAACAGAGCTGGAATGTCAATAGCACAAAAGCAAAATATGTAACAGTATCAAATCTAAGAAATATTAAATCATCCCTATGATAATTACAAGTAAAAATCTTTACAAAATATTTTTTTTCACAATTCTTATGATTATAATGTTCGATAATAATTATTTCTACAATATACAAAGCTTTGAGCTTCAAATGTCCAAAGCACTTGATCCGTTTGTTCCAGGAATCAGTCTCTCAGGAAAAACACTGGATGACCCCGTCGTCTCCACACAGGTCAGCTGTCGTCATTATCATATATATCTGACATTAAACAAACAAGTACACTATTAATAAATCAAATCATGTTTACAATCATTTGCTATTATAATGACATATATATATATATATATATATATATATATATATATATATATATATATATATATATATATATTATACTACAATGATGTACCTGAAGCAGTGTCAATGTCATCATAAACATCATTCTCCCTGAAAACGATACCAGAGGATAACATTACTCACAAGTAAACACGTAAATTCACAGACAAGGTTTAGATTAAGCCAAGATTAGTTTAATTAAGACATTTAAAGGCACACTATGTCCCTTAATATAACCACTTCAGATGGGGATCAGGCCGTGAGTGCAGAGACCAGTCTATAGCAGACGCTCTGCGCGAGTGCTGTTAACGACAGTGACGTTACACACACGTCCTCCAGGGGGCGCTGTTTGACAGACGGGATTCCTGCATAGTGTGCCTTTAAACAGCTTTTATTAATGAAATGAAACATCACAGCTGTGGATAATCAAACACAACAGCACTGACTGTTTTAAGATTCAGCCAGAGCTCAAACGGTTTATGCCGTGTGTATGAATGAAACCACGGATTGTGTATTACTGTGAATAAATAAATGAATGCATACTCATGCAGGAGGTGAATCAAGGGCACATATCCATCTGTGTAAAGAGAAAGAGTTTACGATAACTGAATAAATTAAATTATTATTATTCAATAATAATTATTCAATTATTATTTGGTAAATTATTGTATTCAAAATAAAAGCTGATCTTTATAGCACTGTGCTCTTGGTTTTAACAGAACTGAAGAAAGAAGGCAAAGCATATATGGATAGCATTTATTTCCCAGCAGGCCGTGCCTGACTCACATTTGCCCTGGCTGTTCCGGCACAGCACGCGCTTCTTGCTGGTCTCCTGGATCACCTCCAGGATCTCTCCACGCACCAGCGGAAGCTCTTTGCTCCCGGCCTTCTTCAGACTGGCATTGGGGTCCACCATCATGCTGTACAGAACTCGGATGGGCCCTTCAAACTGTTACATGGTTTGATATTACAATTTAAGACACCGTACAGCTTCTCATGACAACAATCTACAAGAATCGAAGCTAAACCTGGGGAAAAAAAGACAAAAGTAAGACAGATTTACCTTGAATTTCTTTCTAAACTCTTTCTCCTGCAGCTTGGCCACTTTCGGATCATGGCTAAACAAAAACACATGGTGTTAATATGAACTCTCATATACATGATGTTCACTAGCACAGACCGTTCAGGGTGTGATGTTCATTTTGAAAGAAAAAGAGATTTGATTTGTTCTGAAGTCAAAAGAAACATTAAGCTTTTTAGAAAATAATTCATGCATGTAAACTGTGAGTCTTTACTCAGCGGCCATGTTTGACTCAGGTTAGAGAAGCTGAAACAAAAGCTCTCTGTGTCCTCAGTGGTAGTTTACTCTTCAGTTATCCATTAACACACAATTCAAAAGGCCTTTAGAAAGTTTAAAGCACATCAAGCTGAAGAGAGACACTTCAGCAGCTTTCTGACATACGAGGTGCGTCACATCATTGACATTTGGGCAAATTTTGCAGGCAAAAGCAGATCCATATCACACATCACACAGAACTCACTATCAGACCCAGAAGAACCTCACTGCAGGACACCGAGATCCAGGGGGCGGAGTTGGGCAGGTTTAGGGGTGGGGTTAGGGATCAGGGGGCGGAGTTGGGCCAGGTTTAGGGATCAGGGGGCGGAGTTGGGCAGGTTTAGGGGTGGGGTTAGGGATCAGGGGGCGGAGTTGGGCAGGTACAGGGGATCAGGGGCGGAGTTGGGCAGGTTTAGGGATCAGGGGGTGGAGATGGGCAGATTTAGGGTTGGGGTCAGGGATCAGGGGGGTGGAGATGGGCAGGATTAGGGTGGGGTTCAGGGATCAGGGTGGAGATGGGCAGGATTGGTCAGGTAGGGTTAGGGGTCAGGGGGTGGAGATGGGCAGGATTAGGGGTGGGGTTAGGGATCAGGGGGTGGAGATGGGCAGGATTAGGGGTGGGGTTAGGGATCAGGGGGTGGAGATGGGCAGGATTAGGGGTGGGGTTAGGGAAAGGTGGGTTTCCTGTTCTGCAGTGAGGACCATGTCATCAGACCCAGCGGTATGAGACCAACTTGAACTGACTGGGAAATCTTTCACCTTCATGGGAAATTCCAATATGTTTGGACTCCTATTGAAATGACTAGATTTTGTCTGCAAAAATCTCCCAAACAACTTGTGGCCACACATTTAGTAAATGAAAATGAGTCTGTGGTGTTCTACGTCTAAGTCGCATCAAATATTGGCAGTCTAGGTTTTTTAAATTGTTATTACTATTTTCAGTCATATTTTGTATTTTCATCAGCCGAGTGATCGACACTAATCAACAGTCGAACGCACTAAAAGGGGTCTGTATGAAACAGTGGGATTCTGGACTCGATTAAAACAAAAAACCTTTCTGCTAAAAAGATTCTCGTGTAAGGAGAAATGTCTTAAATGATTGTATAATGTTTAATGTTGGGTTATTGTTTTTCTGGTAATCCAGTATGTTGATTCACCAACTTTATTCAAATTAAACTATGATTATATGATATAGATTCATAAAATGATCTCATGATAGAACCCCATAAATGAAGCCCCAGACAGAGCCCTTAAAGCTCCACTGTAGTGTGCAGCCTTATGTAGAGTTGACTTCAGTTCCTCTGAAACAGGAACACAGGTAATGACATATCAATCAGCTCCTCCCCTTTTATCAAACAGCCAATAGCATTTAGTTTATATCAAACCGTATATTTAAGATCTGCACATCTTTCACACTCCGCTCTGTGTATGGTGTGTCGGAACTCGAGCAGACGGTGTGTGTGCACTGCGCGGGTCACATGACACTAATGTGAAGCCAGACTTCATTCGCCCCAGTGGAGAGTATATTTACACTGTCTGAATATTTCTGTCAGCTTCAGCATCTATTTTTAATGACACAAACAGTCATAGTTTTGGAGCACACTAGCTTATAGATAACATTAGGTCTATCATATTCAAACTCAAAGACAAAACACTTCCAGTTTTATTTCACGGGGACTTTAAAGGTTCCATCTATAGAAGCGTTTCTTCTAAGAGTGCAATCTGTTCCCTCACAGCCTCATTTTCATTTGTGTAAAATTAAACATTGGTACTACACTTCATCTGATAAAACAAAAGAAAAAAGACAACAGACACCTGATCTCTGGGGAGGAGGAGGAAACTCTTGGTCCACATCATCATACACATCTGAGAAGAGCAGAAGCCAAACACATCAGTGCATCTCTGAACCACGACTCTCAAACAAGTGCAAAGACTAGCCTGTGTGCGCTAACTCACCGTCGCTGTGGAAACTGCTGCAAAGAAGAAGAAAACACACACTATGAGCTCACACGTTTGAGTGGTCAGAAGCGTGTGTGTGTGTGTGTGTTTGCAGGGTCTCACCTGTCCCGCTGGTCGCTGGAGACCGATGTCGTCGTAGCATTCTGGGTCCACAGACGGGGCGGGCTTGACCTCGGATCTTACGCTTCACTTCCTCATAATCCACATCCACACACGAGTTACTGATGTAGCCGACTGCAACGGTAAACACATACTCAGAGCTTTATGAGTATTCTACTGGGTTTGTCTCTGGTTATTAAAAATGTCAAGCCAAGTTGACTTAAAAGAAGATTCTGGGTTAAAATGGAGTTATATATAAGTAGAAGTAGAAACAGATCCTATTTTTTCATATTGTGAGATATGTCCGGAGTGAATGGGGATATCAAGAGAAAAAAATGTAGGGCGGGACTTAAACTTCCACTGAATGGAGGAAGATCTGAATGTGAGCTTGAATTTGATTGTAAGAAAGAGGCTGGATTTAGCAAAACTAAACGATTAAAGAAATTAATGATTAATCCATGATTACATGATCAGTCATTGTGATTTTGCCGACTACATCACCTGTTGTTTTATTGGAACATTGAGTTATGTAATGTCAAGAAATTTGTAAAAAAAAAAAAGAAGAAGAAAAAAAAAATGTTTAAAATAATGCGCTTACAATGGAAGTCTTACAATGGGTGAAAGACATTGAAATAAACACCAATTCATAGGTACAGAGTAGACTTTAACATTATACAACTGAACATGACACTAGTGCAAAACAGTAAGTGTGTATTGTCATCAGAACAAACTACATACACAGAAATGATCTCGCTCCACCTAGAACTGCAGTCCCACAGCCAAAATGATGGCTCAAATATATCATGGTGTCTCTGAATACTGGATTCTGGTTGGCTGGAGGATGTGCATTAAAACTGTGTAACTGTGTATGTAGTTCCCAGTCAGTTCTTATATTAATGCGCTGCTCTCAATGATACACACTTTACACAACATTATCCCCGTTCGGACTCACCGCTGCCCCTCAGGTTTTCGCGCCAGCCATTTCCCCTCAGGGTTGTTGTTGACGCGGGATGATCTCCACGCTCTCGCCCTGTCGCACCATCAGGTCACTCTTCCCGCCCTGCCAGTCCTCTCGCACACGGGCCGTGTGTATCGCCTCCGATGGGGCCATCCAGCTGTGTGAGCAAACGCCAGTGTGAACACGCTAATGACAAACTCACATAAACACGCTCGTGACATCCTGCTTCAACACAGACAAGACCGTCACCTTGAACTTTTTTCTATACTCGTTTTCCGCTTCTGCTTTTCCTTCAGTTCTTTCTTGTCCAGCTCTACCTTCTTATTCTCGTTAGAGACTCTCCTCTCGGCAGGAACAGGTCTGAAACGTTAGAAATGTGGATGAAATGAACAGTTTAAATCAGATTGACTTCAGTCTCCAGAGGAACACAAAAGGAGACGCTCATTCGTGCTCGTCTTCAAGAGCTCTGTTTGAGCTCTGGAGTGAATTAACATACAGTAAAGAATAATGTGAACATTTCTTTTAAAGGTTATAATGTAAGTGATTGTTCATCAGTCTGAGGCTGTAAGAGCATGTGGATGTAATATAACAAGATATTTATTTATAGATTATAGATTTCTTGAACTAAAAGTTTTGCATGTCCATCGTATACCCTTACAATTAAACAGGCTACTGTACCTTTAAGATTTCAATACAGGGATGCACATATATTAAAATTGAGGCCGATACCAATAAGCCAGGAGTTATTTTCAATCAGATAAACCATTGAAATTCACTACAGTTAAAAAAGCAACTCTCATGTACCAAGGCTGCATTTTTTTATTAAAAATGCAGTAAAATAGTAATATTGTGAAATTGTATTACAAATTAAAATAACTTTCTATTTTAATATATTTAAAATTCTAATGTGTGATGCATTACAGTGTCACATGATTCTTCAGAAATCATTCAAATATGCTGATTTCTTGTTATTATAAAACATTTCTTGTTATTATCAATTTTGAAAAAAAATAAATTCTGCTTATTCATTTATTTATTGGTTGAAACGGATTCTTTGAAGAATATAAGCATTCGTTTGGAACAGTTTATCGTCACTTTGGATTATTGAATGCATCATTGCATAATTACAGCCTGCCAAACATAAACTTAAATTAAAAATAACACACTAGCAAATAAATTACAAATAACTAGCATGTAATATTAAATATCCCAAACTTAATATTACAAACAAATCCCAAACAAATAAACAGATATACAGATTAATCGAGGTTAGAGTCAGGGATGGTGAGGTACAGTGGGTTAGTTTCAGGATGATGGCGCCGCTCACTTCTAGAGGACACGTGTGTCTGTATTGAGTTTAGATCAGGGGTGCATTTTAATGTTTTAAAGGAGTAGTTCACATTAAAAAAAAAACTTTTACTAAAAAATTAACTCACCCCATGTCATCCAAGATGTCCATGTCTTTTCTTTCTTCAGTGGAAAAGAAATTAAAGTTTTTGATGAAAACATTCCAGGATTTTCTCCATATAATGGACTTCAATGGGGTCCAAACGGTTCAAGGTCCAAAAGACAGTTTCAGTGCAAACTGTTCAAAGGGCTTTAAACGACTCCAGACGAATGAATAAGGGTCTTATCAAGTGAAACGATCGCTCATTAAATAAATAAATAACAAAGTTTAAGTTTTATAAGCTCAAATGCTCGCCTTGCTCTGTTCTGTGATGCGCGTTCGTGACTCTCCTGTTCAAACTCGTTCATCAAAATGAACAAATCTTTTTTGTGTCATTTGGTTCATTAAACGAACGAAATGAACGAGTTGACTCGAGAAAAGATTCGGTTATGTTGATGAACGAGTTTGAACAGGAGAGTCACGAACGCGCATCACAGAACAGAGCAAGCGCCAAGCATTTGAGCTTATAAAACTTAATTTTTTTTTATTAAATGAGTGATCGTTTCGTTCATTACATGGAGAAAATCCTGGAATGATTTCATCAAAAACCTTAATTTCTTTTCGGACTGAAGAAAGAAAGACATGGACATCTTGGATGACATGGGGGTGAGTAAATTATCAGCTAAAGTTTTTTAAAAGTGAACTACTCCTTTAATGTTTGTATCATCATCATAGTGTGTGAACCAGCTGTTTCAGCAGTCAGCTTCAGTGATGGTCTGGGTGGAGTGCGGGGGATCTTTGAATGGTGAATGTTTTGTAAATGCATGACTTACAAGTCTGGGTCTTCATAGATGTCTTGATCGCTGTCCTGCAATACATAAAATAGTATATTAGAGCTCATGCTAGACTGCACACAGAGAGCCTTACACATCCTCACTTTCACTCGTTCTGACACACACACACACACACACACACACGCCCACCTCGTGCTGAGAAGGGTAGCCGTCAGTCCACGAGTCTGCAACATGAGAACACACACACATGCTGGGTTGGTGAATGTATTTTAAAATAGAAATAATTCTGTAATTATCTGCTTCACATAGTGAAGAAAACAGACCTCACAACACACACACACACACACACAACACATCTGAGGCACATGCAAGATTTTATTTCGCCTGCCACAGTGTTAGGCTGTTGTGAAGGTCACCAAGGCACTGCTTTGTGGTTTTGAAGCCCATTTCTGTGTGGTATGCTGTAAGAGCCATGGTGATCTGACCTCCAGATACGGCTGGGGTCACTCCATGTAAATCTAAAGATTCTTTCTTCTGCTTTATTGCCAACCAAGCAAAACTGATAAGAGTATATTAATGTTTACCTCTTGGCTTGGGCGGAGGGGGAGGGGGAGGGGGGAGTGCGCTGATGTCATCATACGTCTCCTGCACATCTCTGATCAAGACAACACACACATGCACAGGGGAGTTATATCACACACACTTTACAGTGGGATACACACACAGCTGAGAAACACAATACAACACAATACGAGCTTTTCTGAGCTGGTTTCATAGAGTCAGGAAATGCCAAGAGCGCGCTTTACACCCACATACTTGCAGGATGAAAGATTGCACTGAGAGATGCATGCAAACAGAGACACAATAGAACTGAAGGTGTGGCGTCTCGTTATACTTCAGAGATACAGTAGTGATGTGGAAAACAGAGATATATTGTAGTTTCTCTTGTCTTCTGAACGGCCGATCTAGACAAGCAGACACACTCACTCTTCTGCATACGATGGTGTCCACGGACTGGGTTTATTCGGCGGTCTTGCTGGTCCTGATCAAACACAAATATATCAAGTAAAACCGTTTCTGTTAAAACCTGATTAACATGTGATGGGAAAAGTCTATGAACAATAGCTAATATTATATATTCTAGATCATCGGTACAATGACCTATTTATGTATAAGTGATGTATTTTTATTACTGATTTGTGTGTGTATGCAATACAAGTTTGTTTTTCCATTCAGAATAGCTCCTACCTTTCAGACATTGTGGCTCTGTTAGTCTTTTGGGGAGAAGGACGGGGGCTTTTTTCCGGAAGTGCTCCAGGTTCACAGACGGAGGTCGCTTGGGTTTGGCGGGTCGAGGCCCGACGTGGGAAGCGGTTTCCTGAGCGGCACCACCTCGGAGACGCTGCGCTGGCCCGGCAGAGGCGGTCTGACACAGGAAGAAGACGCTTTCATGTCGCTCTGCTGCCTCAGGATCTTGCTCTGAAGAAGCTCTCCCGTCAGCCGGACTCGGCTCGAGCTCGGGTCTGGGGCCGTCCTGGGCTCCGGAGCGATGAGCGGGAGGAGGTCTTGGGAACACGCCCTGAGGGCCCGAGTGGAGCATCTTTGGTTCACTCGTGCAGCGTTCAGAGGCACGATAGCTCGGGGAGGCACAGCTGAAGGCTTGTTTCGGAGCACTCCATTGGTTAAAGACTCGTGAGGTCTGATGCCGGAAACTCCTCCTCCGGATCCGGCCGACTCCAACTGAGCGTGAAACTTGGCCCGGAGGGCTTTGACATCCACATTTTCCTCCTGTAAAGAAAATGTTATTAATTCTCCTTTAAGAATCTAAAACAAGTCAAGTTCACTTTTGACTTACTGCCAGTGTGTTCCTGTACATGCTGATGAATGTAATAAATCTAATGAGATGCAAAATATAGCAAAGTCATCCTATATTTACACTGAAAAAAACATACATTTTCCTGAATATTCTGTGTGCTTACATTTGATTTATCATTAAATGTACATTAGGGTTACATGAATGTTTATTTCATTATCCCTAAAACCATATTCTGGACAAATGTGGGCGAAATAATTTTGATTTATTTTTAAAAATACTTCCCTTGATCTGAGTGGTACAAGACTTGGCTACTTTTCCTAAGTTTGCCTCCTGAACACACTTTTTTTTTTAACTCAATTAAAAAAAAAGAAAAAAAACTCCTTAATCTTGTATTTGTGTCAAAAATGGGCACCCATAGAAATGAAAGGGAAAAACTGTAATTTAGAGCATTCTAAAATAAGCCAAAATAAGACACCAGGTGACAGCAAAGTCAATCATCTTTAGCTTTTAGCTCTAAGAACTTATTGGAATGATATTTTAATGTAGTAAAAAAAAACAACATAAAAATAAGCATAAATTACATAGAAAATATAGTACTTTTTGAAGTAAATAAATTCAAAAATACCCCAAAATAAAAAAAATAAAAAACACCATAAATGGATAGACAAAACTTTATCGAAGACAGTGATATAACATTTATAATAAATACAAATTAGGATCACACCTGAGTCCTCTGTGTCCACATTTGTCCACAATTACAGGATTAAGAGCTATAAAGTGAATACGGTTTGAGGGCTACAGTGTTGTATCATCTGTTATAATAGTGTTTAACATTTGTGTGCATGACTTTTTTAACTGTATGTAAATCATTGTCGGACTTTCTCTTGTGTTTGTAAGATGGTTGTCAGTGTATTATAAAGGTAAGAGTGTTACTTTATGAAAAAAGTTTTAAAAAGTGCACTTATGAAAATCAAAAGAAATATATCCTGTTCAGTGTGTTATTAAATAATCAGCAGATCAACCGTACAAATAAAACAACCTTTTCTGAGTTAATCATTTGCAGTCAGATCTTGTGACGTTAGACTGAAATGTTGAGAGGAACTAGGACAAGTGTGCACAACACACTGATGCTTCTGTCACACACACACACACACACACACACACACACACACACACACACACACACACACACACACACACACACACACACACACACACACACACACACACACACACACACACACACACACACACACACACACACACACACACACACACATCCATATAAACACATCTGACCCAGTGGGCGCTCCACCACAGTATTAACACGAGTGAGATGAAGAGCTGTTCCGGCGTGAGCGCTCATAAAACTGTTCTCTTATAGCTTTAGTTTTGGACTAGAGGAAATTGTTTTAACTAGAAATAATTCACGGTACTGAGGCATGAGTTTATTGCCAAAATCTAAAGGTCCCGTTCTTCGTGATCCCATGTTTCAAACTTTAGTTAGTGTGTAATGTTGTTGTTAGAGTATAAGTAATATCTGTAAAATGATAAAGCTCATAGTTCAATGCCAAGCGAGATATTTTATTTAACAGAAGTAGCCTCCATCGAGCGGCCCGTTTGGACTACATCCCCCTACTTCCTTCTTTAATGACGTCAGCAGAACAGTTTTTGACTAACGTCCGCGCACAGGAACGCTCCCTCAACGTAACGTACAGTGTGTTTACTCAGCTCTACGGTGATTTTCTGAAGTAAAACTGGCGCTTCATCTTTTGTGTGATGTACAATAAACTTTATAAACCTCATCAGTATATGTTTGATCATCATTTGGACCTGGTCCGATTCGAAACAGCAGACTTGTAGGCTATTAATAAATAATGGATACATACAAGCAGATGACAAATACGTTATAATAACCGTAATTAAACTACTAAACTATACCTGTTCCATCTCTATACAGCACTCCGACTCTGTAGGCTTTATTGTCCGACTGGAAACGAACACCGTTACTGAGAGTTTCTGATATTATCATCATCATTCCGTGAGGTGAAATTGTCCTGAGAGACTGAGCGCGAACTGGTGAAGCTCCGCCCCCTTGCCGGAAGCAGCAGCTCATTTGCATTTAAAGGGCACACACTAAAACAACGCGTTTTTCTGACCCCCAAAAATGACAATTTAGGGCCCGTTCACATATCGCGTTTTTTGCGTGCTCAAGTTAATTATTTCAAACGGAGGCGCGTGGTTTGCACGCTCATAATGGAGGCGATGTGGTCGCTTTTCCAGGCGGGTCCGCGCCGCATCGGAGATAAAAACATCAACTTTTCAGAATGCTGCCAGCGCACCATAAGCGTACAGTAGGTCACATGACAAGAATCAACCAGAGCGCAACCGCCCTAGCGCTTTGGAAAAAGGAGAATGGGGCGCTCAGTGTTTTCTACACGTTTTTAGGCGCGATATGTGAGCTTAAACATGCTGTAAAAATGATCTGTTGGGTATATTGAGCTGAAAATTCACATACACATTCTGGGGACATTTTACATCTTGTGAAAAGGGGCATTATACGGGAACCTTTAAGAATCAGTCATTGAAAAGTGTTTGAGGCATTAGCTGCTAAATTTTCTTTTATTTTACTTTTTAAATATATATTCTTGGTCTTGTTTATCTTCAAAATATCAAAAATGACATTCATTCACATATTCCTTTTACGTTTCAGTGTCCCCAATCCATCATCAGTCTCCGTTCTTGTACGTAATCCCACTTTATCAGTTCCCGACTGATGAACTCAAACCTCAACGTTGCTCAGCGAAATCCAGTAAAGATAAAAATTTCATTATAAAGATTTAGCATTAGATTTTAAAAGTGAATTTTCTGAATGCTACTTGTTCTGACATTTACCAAAAATAATAAGACTTCCATTGTAAGTGCATTATTACAATCACGTTCTTTGATTTGCATCTGTGTTCTAATAAACGGAGGGACAAGTTGAAATCATGTTCTGTGGTAATGGACAACAGGCCACAGATGCTATCGATCGCTTGACTCGTAATGAACCCCAAACCTTCAGCTTCACTTCAATAGAACACATTGTTGTTTGTTTGGTGAACGTCAGTAGAGGAAGGCAAAGCTTTGGCAGAAGTGAGTCGTCGTGTGGTGTGAGCAGAACGGACAGGCCTCAGACCTCAGACCTCAGCATCTTCTGCCCGCAGGTAGACTGGGCAGGGGATGAGTCTATTGTCCTTATTCTTATAATGACGAGTAACACACATTTGATGCATCTGCTAACTGTGTGCTACTTCACAACGTCAAACACTGCGGGGAAGATGATGAACCGTCATGAAGCGAACAGCAGATTCAGAACAAAAGTGAGGCACAGGAAGTGTCTTCAACCACACACCTTTGCAGAGCACTTCACTCCACACACTCCACACCGGTTGCTATAGAAACCACAGCCAATAATGAGCCTTCAGCTGCTAAACACACCTCGAGACAATGACAAAAGACAAACGAAAGCTTTGTCTAATCTGATCCAGACACATTCAATATCATTCACTCGCCCTTTAAAAATCCCTCATATTCTTAATATTCACACTATTATATTATTACAGGAGAGGAAGTCATCAACTGAGGCACGAGTTTATTATCAAAATCCAGTTTTACCAATCAGTCAGAAAACCCCACAGGAACTGACCACTACTCAGAATATCTCTAGTCTATGGTGGAGGCCCAGCGTCTCATTAACAATCACATATTTCACTACAAAATTCAATAATGCAATATATGTGTGTGTGAGTGTGTGTGTTCATGTTTGTTCTATCCCAGTGGGGACTTAAACTTGAATACACTGATTCAGTGGGACTCAGTGTCAGGCCCTCGTGAGGAAACACGCTTGTAAATCATACAGAATTACTGGTAGTTTTTTTTTTTTTTTTTAAATGTAGCATGTTTTGTGTAGTCAAGTTAGGAGTAGATAAATATACAGTACAGCATAAAAACGATTAGGTGTGTTTATCTATTATAACAGACATAAATTATAATCATATAAAAGTGATTTGGGTGTGAAATTTAAGGATATGTAAAAGTTTTCCTGGTATATTTAAGCACTCTTGACTGTCTGCTAAAGTTGCTTTAAGATAAAGAGGCGCTGACTTACACTCCCTCGGGGTCAGGGACTATCGTTCTGGAAACATTACAGTATCCTCACTGAATATCTCACACATCAGCTCACTATTAAGAGGTATTTTATTTAAATTATAATAAATATAAATATATAATTAAATTATAGCCTAATAATTATAGAAATAATAACTTATAGTCCAACATGAGCAGTGACTTTAGATTTTAGGTTTGTCAGTTTTATGATAGTCTATCAATATCCGAATCAACTAAACATTTAATCCGTAATGATTATATAGAGCATACAGAAAATGATCATTTATGGTATTTTAACTAGAAAGAAGATCAAGGTGTCCTTACCATGTGTTTTATCTCCAAAGTTTCATGTCCTGTGAGTTCGGCTGAACTAAGACTGCAGTTTCCTGAAGCACAGATGACAGATCACACACACACACACACACACCACACAACACACACACTTATACAGCAGGAAGTCAAAGAGAAATGAATGAAGACAAATCCACTAGGCCACTCTATTTACATGTAGCCTACATACGGGTCACATAAGGCTGAAAATAAAACATGTCTTTCCATACATTTATAAATAAAACATGAGAAATAATGTCACCTTTTCAAAAAAAAAAATCACTATACTTTAAGTTCATTTTAAGTATGCTTAAGTAAAGTTGGAAAATATATCTTGAAGGATACTTTATGGATTAATTATATTAATATTAATGTAATTGAAGGATAGTCTACTGTTTCAATACTACTTATTTGGCCCAAAAGTATACTTATGTGTGTAACAGTAGTGAACGGTTTACTACTGTTACACATAAGTGTACTTTTGGGCCAAATAAGTAAGCTAAACTCAACTAGTTTACAACTAGCAGCTATGTTGTTCATTGTGCTACAAGTGAACTTACCTCGTCAAATACTTGTTTTACCGGTGTAGTGGACCGAGTCCATCAACGCTTCACAGATTCCTCTTCTTGGGTTTAACATTTCATTCGGTATCGTTGGGCAGTTTTGAGCTCTTGTGCTGTGTAATGTTTAAAGAACGGTGGCGTTATTTACTTCTACCGCTAGTTTCTGCTTCTTCTTCACCCGTGTTGTGTTGATCGGTAGATCTGTCGGGAGGTGAGTCACAGCCATAGGTCACAGCGCCCCCCGCCGGGCAGCAGCGGAAACACGGACAACATTGAACATTCCCATTAACCATAGACTCGACCAGTGGAGCATATATAACAGCCCACCCTACACACACTCGACCAGTGGAGCATATATAACACATCCCACCCTACACACACTCGACCAGTGGAGCATATATAACACATCCCACCCTACACACACTCGACCAGTGCACCATAACAGCCCACCCACAAATCAGATGCTCCGAATTAGGATTACATCTGTTTTTTACGTATAAATCAATAGTTTCAACAATGTAAGTAATAATAAGTCAAAATAAGACAGTGTAAACTAGCCTATGTGAAAAGTATTTAATAGGCTCCTGAAGCAAAAAAGTAAACGATCAAAATATTGAGTACAAGTATTTCTAAGTATACGTGCAATGTTAAGTATGTTTTTGAGAAGTATCTACATTAAGTAGCCTATATTTCTGAGAAGAACAGAAAAAGTACTTAAGAGTTACGAGTTATTTTTAATTTTAAATAAGTGTAGAAATAGCGCACTGGAATAAACGTCTTTTTCGTGGACATGAAGGACGTGAAGAGGAACGTACAGAGTCTCTAGTTTATTAATGGCCTATGGTTTATTTTAATCAGATTTTTTTTAAGTAAAAAAAAGGAAAACAAATATTGCCTTTGATTAGCATCGATTTGATTGAACTGAAGCAATCCTGACGCAGTGTGTGTGTGTGTGTGTGTGTGTGTGTGTGTTGACTCCTGTCGAGACTGAGCTTCATCTCCCCTGTCGGTCACACAGGGGAATCACCCAAGAGCGGGTTTCAGCAACACAATCTTTTTAGTATTTTAAACCTAACAAAAATACTCATAGAAAAAAGAAAAAAAAAAAAAAGAAAATCAAGAACAGTTTTGGAATCGGATATATATATATATATATACACACACAAACACATCTATATATACACACACATTTTACGGAAGGATTTGGTTTATGAGACATAAATATAAATGTGCCAACAACACACAAAAACCTCAGAAACCTCGAAAAAAAAACAATGCAAACACAACTACTAAAATAATGCTATCAAAATAATTATTGAATTTATTGCTGTTTTTTTGTTGTTGTTTTACATGAGAACTACATTTGAGAATGTTTGTTCAAACCCCAGAATATGTATTTTTATGTATGATATTTTAAACAGTGTAGCTAATATGCCATCCATTACAGACAAAAGGGAAAATGCAGTTTTTGTGCTTTAAAGAGCACTGAACAAATATGACAGCAAAACTTTATCAATTAATCTTTATTTTCACATTTAAAAATAATTCATCTTATAACCTTTAAGTTTTCAAGAAAAAAAATGCAACATTAACCGTACCAAGGCATCTTAAAATCAACTCATATAAACACTGGCTGAAGGCAAAACTATCTCGAACACAGGAAGTGTGATTTCCAACCCATAGAAAACCAAAGGGGAAAAACACACAAACAAACATTAAAATGTGAGTGGACATGACTGTCAGATTATAACACACACATGAATCTCCAGGGAAAGAGCGGAGATATTCTGAAGAGGACTGAAGCCGTATCAAATACGACAGTAGTGCATTATATTCTGAAGGTGAAGCCACTGAAATATGGGTTCTGTTGAGCTCAATATTCCGAGATTTAGGCTCAGTTTACTATTATTTACTGTATAATACAACACAAAAATCATTTAAAATCTCACTTTGAGACATTGAGAGTCCAGTGCTAACTCACATCTTGTGTCGTGTCATCCCAGTACAGCTCGATTTACAACCAATCACCGACAAGCATTTGCACACCTTTAGTGAGAGCAAAAGGTGTGGACCAATTAAAAACAGGCAGAAAGAAGATAAAGAAGCGTCACCTGACCCTTCATGATGCCTTTTAAAATATAAAACAGTTCAAAGATATCTTCTCCCCAGGTTCCTTCTCTTTGCAGTTGTGCAAGAATGTGTCTAACTTTCCAGCAGCAAGACAGCGTAGAAACGGAGAAATAAAAGCTCACAGAGATTAAAGTAAAACACCTCACTCATATTGATAAAACTGGTGTAACTTTGGGAACAAAAACGATAACGGGTCAGCAATCCTCAAAATCAAAGTTTTAATGAAATAACCCGCCTTTAGAATCTTCTGGCTAGTTTATTAATGTTTTCAGTTATTAATAAAGGTGTAGTCCTCTCAGCTCAACACATGTGACCAGATTCAGCCCTAAAGTTCATCCAGCTTCAGGTTTTACTCCCTTAAAGGGCCAGAAAGCAGCTTTTAACCCTAACTTCAGCAGTGTTTAGAAACCGTCCGGACTTTTATTACTCTGCAGTTTGAGGAATGAAGATTTGAAACAAATTTAACTTTTGTTTTATGAACCTTCCTATTGACAATGTATGATACTGACCCACAAGTGTTGGCCATGGTCTTCGAAGACGTCCCGTCAGCACTTCAGTACAAAACAACAGATACAAAAAATAATAATCATGCATATGAAAGTACATCATGATTCAAGTGATCTTACAGTGACCTCTGTGTGACACCCCAAGGACAGAAAATAATAATCCTTCACAGACTTCAGACATTCAAAGGGGAGTTCCCATGATATGGTCAACCTATAAAAATAAATAAAATATGTACAAATAAAACGCAGAATCTGAACATGAACTAATACCCTGACGCAGTGACCCAGTGTCCGCCTGTCCGTGACGGCGATGAAGACGCTACATTCAGAAATGCATCCTGTGCAAAAATAATAATTCCCAGCACCTTCCTATAATCTACACACACCACTGAGAATCTCCTCGTAAAATAAAAGTGGAAATAAATAAAAGAGACAAAAGCAGTAGGATTGGAGGTTCCTCCTCCAGTGTCCTCTACACCACGTACTGTCCGGCGCCGCTCGTGTAGGCCTGCCGGCTGTACTGGAAGTGGTCGCTGAGCACCGGTGCTCCGGCCGTGCTGGAAGTCTGAGCTGTGTGTGAAGCTCCCGTTGGACAGCGGCTTGTCGAACGACACCAGATCCTGCGTGGAGACGGGCAGCGACGTCTTCTTGGCCCGGCTGGTGTCGTACTTCGCCTGGTGAGGGAAACAGCTCCAGCTCATTCAACACAACACATCATCTGTGGAACGCTACGCCTGAAACACCACATTACCTTATTATACAGGAAGACCCCGAGGATGGCCGTCATCATGCCGATAATGTTGGTGGTGCTGACGGGGTTCCTGAGCATCAGCAGGGATATACTGATGACCATGATCCTCTTGGTTGCGTTGGCTACGGCGTAGCTGAGTGGGCTGACCAGGTTCAGGACGCTGAAAGCGATCATGTTCTGTGCAAAGTTACAGATCCCACTGATGAGGAGCAGCACAACCGTTCCGGTCCAGTTGGAGATCTCCGTCTGTAGAAGAGCACACCAGAGAATCACATGACCCGACGCTTACAGACAAGGGTTTGATGGTCGAGTGCAGGTGCTAAAACACTCGTGTGTGTGTGTGTGTGTGTATGTGATTGCAGAAGAATAAAACAATTTGCGGGACTGTAATATAAATATCTACAGATAAAATATGTAACCCTCAAACCGTATTCACTTTATAGCTCTTAATCCTGTAATTGTGGATAAATGGTGAGATCCTAATTTGTATTTATTATAAATGTTATATCACTGTCTTCAATAAAGTTTTGTCCATCCATTTATGGTGTTTTTTTATTTTAATTTTGGGGGTATTTTTTTCAAAAAGTACCATATTTTCTATGTAAATTATGCTTATTTTTATTTATTTATTTATTTTTAACTACATTAAAATATCATTCCAATAAGTTCTTAGAGCTAAAAGCATAAAGATGATTGACTTTGCTGTCACCTGGTGTCTTATTTTGGCTTATTTTAGAATGCTCTAAATTAACAGTTTTTCCCATTCATTTCTATGGGTGCCCATTTTTGACACAAATACAAGATTAAGGAGTTTTCTTAACCCACTTAACATTGTAGAATTGAGATAAAAAAATTTTTTTTCAAAAATTGTGTGTGATCAGGAGGCAAACTTATGAAAAGTAGCCAAGTCTTGTACCGCTCAGATCAAGGGAAGTATTTTTTAAAATAAATCAAAACTATTTTGCCCACATTTGTCCAGAATACAGTTTTAGGGTAAAAAAAAAAAAAAAAGAATAAATTGTTCCTTATCTAACGTAGGCTAAGCCGTTCCCTGTCCGCAGCTGCTACTGGCGGCTTTTAGAGGGGAAGGCAGACTGTTATATTATTATTTTATGCACTGGCCTTATAAAAAATATCTGAGGTCTAATGGTTTTAGAAGGACATCAAGGTGAGTAATTAATGACTAAATGTTTGGGTGAACTTGAAAGTAGTGGATTTGAATGTAGATACTTTATCAGGAGTGTTTCTGCTAGCATGTGAAGGTTGTAGCTTAGCGACATGTAAATTAACCGTTTCATGGAAATTTCATGGACGTACTGAAAAAAGCCACGTAATACTTTCACCAGCGGGCGTTAGTGGGCGGGACAAAGCCTGAATGCTGTTATGGGAGCAGGAATATCTGAGGAAGTGGCGTAGGGTTGATTTTGAGATTGGTGGAGACGGGGACATCAATATAAATATATTTTAAGTTTTGATTGAAATTATTGCTAGGGATGTATCAGTGTCACTGGATATTGAAGGGGACACGTCCCCAGCGTCGGCACTAAACTCTACAGCCCTGCTGTGAGGAGCGGGACAGAATCCTGCGGGAACACCTATCCAGCGCATGCCTCCAATCCAGAGGCGAATCTAATTAAACCGGATTAAAACATTCCAAAAGCAATTTTATTAACCTCTTAAGTAATTCTATTCAAAGTACACATCTGGTCAAATGTTTGGGCCAGTAAGATTTAAAAATGTTTTTGAAAAAAAAGTATCTTATGGTCTCCAAGTATGCATTTATTTGATGATCACAGTAATATTGTGAAATATTAAGATTAAATAAAAAAAAATTGTCTAGTATTAATTTAATTTTAGATGCAATTCCTGTGATGGCAGGGCTGGCCATTTTCGGCATCATTACTCCAGACTTCTTCTTTACTCTGCTTTAACTCTTTAAAATAAATCAAGCAATTTTCAACTTTTTAATAATACGTTTTAAAAGATTCAACTCATTTTTAAAAGCCAGTTTAATGTAATTTAAGTTGAAATTACTTCAACATCCAAGTTCATTGTACTTTAGTTTAAGGAACAGCAACTTTATTTTTAGTGTGCATCTTTTTTGTGTGCAAAAATGTCATCACAAAAAAACACAGCACCACCTTCCCTAACTGTTTAATATAATGATAAAAAAACTATTTCCATATTCAATTAAAAACCATGTAAAGTACAATTTATTTTATTGTATTTAAAATGAATTTACCATTATTGCATTAAAATCATGATGTTCAAATGGAACCCTTTGTAATTTCATTTCTACATTAAAATGTGTTAGAAGAACTATGACAGTGTGTGAAATGTATTTTCTTTTGATTCTGGGACAGATATGAACTGGACATGTTTACTTGTATTATAAACACAGTCTTATTTCTCAGGAAAAAGGAGAGGTCCACCAGGATCCATGTGGGCAGCATGTACAACAGCGCATTGAACCCCAGGATGTTCAGTAAATGAAGGTGGTGAATCCTCGTGTCACGCAAGACCTGAAACACACACAGACATCACTCACACAGGAACTGATCCCAGAACTGCTCCAACTTTAACACATCAACCAAGAAAAATAGGAGACCTTTTTGGAGAATATGTTCTGTAGCGAGAAGCAGAGCGTGGCGGCCAGAGCGCTGATCAACCCCGAGACGTCGAAGGACAGTTCAGTGGCTGTGGCCAACAGGACGCCTCCGATGATGGGTATCAGAGACACGTACACCTGAGAATAAATCAAACTTCAGGATCAGATGACTAAACACAATCCAGTGACTGTTAACACCATTATAAACCTGACTGTGTTTAGAGGAAGACAGACCTTTGTGGTTTGCTTCTCCTTCATGATGATCCGAGACAGCAGAACCACCCAGATGGGCATAGTGGCCTTCACTGCAAGAGGAGAAAACTTAAACTGTGTTATTTATTTATTAAATGAGCGATCGTTTCACTTGATAAGACCCTTATTCATCGTCTGGAATCGTTTAAAGCCCTTTGAACAGTTTGCACTGAAACTGTCTTTTGAACCTTGAACCGTTTGGACCCCATTGAAGTCCATTATATGGAGAAAATCCTGGAATGTTTTCATCAAAAACCTTCATTTCTTTTCCACTGAAGAAAGAAAGACATGGACATCTTGGATGACATGGGGGCGAGTAAATTATCAGTAAAAGTGTTTTAAAAGTGAACTACTCCTTTAACAACTACCTCACAAACTATTAAAAGCTGCAGTGAGCGATCTCTGAGAAATGCTGTAATATGAAAATCACCAAAACAAACTGTGGCCTACCCAAAGGACTGCACCCATACTACAGGATGAAGATGGTATCAAAATGATAAATCATCCATGAACTTGTCAAATGTTGAATGTATGTTTTACCATCCACAACCTGCAACATTCAAAACTGAAGGACTGTGTAGCAATTTGTACAAATGGAGTCATTTTTGAGAATAAACATGTTTTCTTTTGTTTTAGTGCATCATAATTCACGCATGCAACAAGATGTGTATGTGTGGGTCAGGTGACGCGCATACACTATTCATTGACGTCTTTCCTGAGTTGATCTCATTTGATTCAATTAGATTGAGACTTTCTTTTAGGATTTTAATCATTTCACGACACACACACAAACTACTACAAATGAATAGACCTGGTGCTGGTTATTAACGCGTGCACAACTACACATCTATTTGACAAATTCACAAATGTGCGTCACTACAATTATACTAATACAACACAACGTGTGTGTGTGTGTGTGTGTGTGTGTGCAAAATCCAGAATCACATGAATGTGCAGCATTTTGTGCAAATAGAGACAGTTGTTAATCCATTTTGTATTAATGTAGGTCATAATTTGTGCATGCGACCAGAATAGATGTACATTTGTGGATCAGGTGACACGCGTGCATTCATTGACTTGTTTCTGAGTATTTATGTATTTAAATTAATTTGGATTTTTACTCATTTCTCTGGTTTAGCCGTGCACGATCCACACACACACACTGTCTGAGAAACCTGCTAGCACTAGATGAGACAGAATAAAACGAACGCTCTTCCCCATAATATGCTTAATGTGTCTAAAAGTGATATTGAAGCACCAAATTTAGTACACAATATACGCCCACATTATTAATAAAGCATACTTTGTAGAGGTAAACAGATTCAATCAGATTATGAACAACATCTACAGAACCACTCTCATAGAAAACCATTATAAACCAGTTAACGTGCAATAGTTCATTAAGGTGTTGTGAGATTTAATAACACCATCTCTTACAGCATTAACGTTCAGCTTTTTCTTTATAATAGACTCTATGGGAGGAAAACTGTATACACACAAGAGCCTATATGAACACGATGCAAAAAGTTTCACGTTGTCAGGGAATTTTCCTTAAAGCCTGTTAAAAAGACGATGTTTAATTTCACAAAAAATTCACTATATTTGTACATATTGCTACACATCCACTCAATTTTTAACTTTGCACACGAAAGTTGAAGGGCGTTTGGTTAGTAAATTAAAGCTGCAACATTTGTGAAGTTTATGGATGATTGTGTTTGCACATGTGGGTTAGTGTTACCTTCATCCCATACGCCACCTCTATAGCTCCGCCCCCAAACTCACAAACCGAAGCTCCTCCCCCTAATTAGTACACCTCACTGCTGATTGGCTTGCTGTGGTGCTCTGCTCATCCAATCCACTCTCAACAGTTTCTCAGGAATCTCTCACAGCACCTTAATCAGCAGTAATTAAGTTTAAGACAAACGCTGTGGTTCATAGTTAGTTAACAGGAGCCTAAACTAAAGTGTGACCAAATGATTCTCCAAATCGTGACTAGACTAAATCTGCAAAAAATCTCTTACATCAGCAAGGAGTTATTAATAACCTATAAGCAATAGGACAAGCCCAATGCCTGCTTCCTGATTTAAAAAAAGTTGCAACCTTGTGAATTTTCTTTTTAAACATTTTAGCATATCAGTACACAGAAACTAGATTTTAGATGAATTGGCAAATGTACTCTCTCTATATTAATTTACATAAGTCTATTTTTTTCTTGTTATGATGCTTTGGAGAAACAGGGACACGTCATGGATGTCTATATATTTACAGTTCCTGCATCACTTGATTCCTACAGCAGGTTTGATGAGAATGTCACCTGTCTCGTACATAAACACAAAGAGCTGAGGCTCCCTCACTAGTGTGCACACTAACAGCCACGCAGGTGGGTGATGTGGCAGTGTGTATTCTGCGTGCGGAAGTGACGTAGTCTAACAATACTTCAGTAAAGTGTAATGTTATCAAAGCTCGATCGTAAAACTATTACCGACGAGTCATTAAATCACCATTTCAATCTGTTAATGTCTGGATGAAAGTGGGCGTTTAAATGGCGGGGGGACACAGACTATTAGATTCCCAGCGGTGGTTTAAGGGTTAAACAGGAATAACACACGTTGATTTAAACTCGACTAAACGAACAGATCAAAATCGCCACATCCGATCATGTTGGCTAGCGTTAGTTAGGTTCACTTTCGTTGACTTTAAATAATAAGGCCTGTTAGTTACACAAAGCCGATATGAATAACCGAAAGCCCCCCGTTAAGTTAACGTTAAGTCACTCACCAGTGTGCGCATACGACACCGGAACCTTCCATATGCTGAAGTGGGCCGAGACGGAGGCGAAGTATTTCCCGAAGGCGAGCGGGAGGATGTACCAGCGGTAGTAGAGGGCCGGTACCTCCGCTCGCGGGACGCTCCAGGCTCGCAACAGCGGCGGGAGAAACACGATGATGGAGAGGATGTGGAAAAGAGAGACCGTGACCGGATAAGGGAAGCCGTTGAGGATGATTTTATTGATCACGTTGCCGCCCGAGCTGACGGTGTACCAGCACAGACACAGCACCGCGATCCGCATTCCCTCCCGCACTGGCGGGCGCTGCTCCACCGCGGCCATCTTTCAGAGAAGCCACGACGCGACGTCGTCTCCTCTGGAGGAATCGCCGGCGGAGGAGTCACGTGAGCGCGCTAAAGGCACGCCCCTACGAAAATTAACCTAAAGGTAACCTGGAGTTGTTTTAAAGGTGTGCTTTGATCACACAGAGTTCATTTTGAAGAAATCCCGCAAATCAACTATTCACATGTGCTCAATAATGTGCAAACAAGCGTAAATGGCATACCACGGCATCACATATAAAACTTGGATCGCGGATTTAATTAAATCAGTCTGCTTATTTCCACCTGTTAACGTTACTTCTGCTCGGAGGCTTTCGGAAATATGTTGTTTAAACGAAGAGTTACTGTTCATTTTAATATTGTAACGCAACAGTAAAACTGGGTTGCCTTGTATTTAACTATACAATAAAAGCTCCTTACACTGTCTGAAGGTGTGCCAGAGTTAGGTTAGGATTTTCCCCCATCACTCCTTTTTTCTTTCCCACAGGTCCTTATAGGGGCTAACGTTGGGATATACCTATGGGATATACTAATGTAAATAATTATTTAGGACGTCATAGAAAGAGGTCTATGCAAGTCATCAGTTGCAGAGAAATGCAGTAAAAAAAGTCGTATAAAACGTACTACGGGTTGTTATTATATTTAAAAAAGTTATTATAATAGGAAAACACTGTACAAAATAGTTGTGCTTGCATGAAAGCCAAGGCGGCTCAATTATTCTGTACGGTTGAAAACTGTAGGTAAACTCTGACATCTACAGGAGAAACTGAGGAACTGCACTTTCATTCTGTGTCTCCAACACTGAAAATTGCGACTTTTTATTTCACAATTGGAAGATATAAAGTCAGAATTCTGAGAAATAAAGTCGTAATTGTGAGAAATTGAGACTTTTATCTCACAATTCTGACTTTATAACACATATTTGCGAGTTTATATCTCGAAATTCTGACATCTTTTCTCAGAATAGTGAGATATATAAACTCGCAATTGTGACTTATCAGGCAAATTCTAAGTGAAAAAAAGAAATAAAGTCAGAATTGTGAGATAAAAAAGTTGAAATAACCTTTTTTATATATTTTTGACTCATAGACAATTATGTTTGAACAAGTTTCAGTTGTTAAATAATTTTTTAAAGTGTTTCAATTCATTTTTGGTTGTTTTTATGTCAGACTGCACACCTGAATAAACTGCAGTTGTACACCTGACATGAAACAACCCCACCATAATGAGCAGTTTTACAGGAAATGAGCAGTTTCACCAGTATATCAGAGAGAGAGATCTACAAACCTTCAGGATCACCTGAGCTCCTCTGATTATCATGTTTACTGTGATTACCGTAACAAATTCATAATAAAAGAGCCATGTTTGCACTTGTGTCCTGACATTCAGAGTTTTTCAATGATCTCAACAGCTTTAAAACTACTGAAATATTTATAACATTTGTTTATATGAAAGGTTTCAAACCTAAAATGATGCTGTAGTCTTTATTTTTTATAATTAGGACACTATTTTAAATATTGTTCTTAGTCTGTTCATTTGTTCGGACATTGGGCCACCTGACATTGGTCAGCAAAACATAAAATAATATGTATTATTTAAATGTACTAAAAATGAATTCAAACTAAGTAGGTTTTATAGAATACAAATATATATGTCATGAATTTATCAAATTATTTTAAAAGGAAATAATGCACTAGAAAAAGATGCACGTCATGTCATAGAGACACTTTTTTGTGCACACCATTGCAATGGATCATAAAGGATAGAGAACTAGAGAAAAACACAGATGTAAAATATTGAGAATGTAAGAGACGTGTTTTAAAGACTCAGCGTCTGTAATCGATGACAACATAAGGCTTGATCTGAAGTTTCCTCCCATTGCCGTACGGGTCCAGGGTTATAGACTGAGTCCAGTCGTACCAGTTATTTCTATTATCATAACAGCCGTTCACACCGTGCCATCGCAGCCGGCGTATCCTGAGCAGGTCTCGGCCGCTGACCTCTCGGCTGACCCCGGGAAGCTCTGTGACCGGCGCGTCTGGGATGAACGTCTGTCTCTTAGTCTGCTGGAGTTTCTCAGAAAAGCCCATCGCTGATCCTCCTCTGACCGTCTCTCTCCAGTGTGTGTGTTGGAGCAAACAGAGCTCCTGCTTCAGATGTGCACTGCCCTGGATTTCACTGTCTGTTGACCTCTGACCTTCAGATGTTCTGCTCGATGTGATTTGTGGAGTCTGAGGGTCATACGCTGAGTGTGTGTCCTCCTCTGCATGATCGTGGAGCTGATTCTCTGTGTCCTGGGATGTGATGTGTGTGTCCTTCACCGAGAGGTCACGGAGGGTCAGCGGCGTGGGCTTCAGGATGTGTGGATCTTGTATGGAGGGATTTAAAGGTACAGTATCAGTAAAGCGGGTGGACTGAGCTGGCTCCGTTAGACGCCCGGTGTCACGCTGACGGGCCGAGGGGGCGTGGCTTGGGGACATGTGCTGGTCCTGGGAATGCTGATTGGACGGCGACGGCCTCAGGCTCGTGAACTGTTGTAAACGCTTGATGGACGAGGGATGTGGTTTGATGGCACGGACAGGTATTTTACTCTTCCTAAAGTTGTGTGTATGTTTGATGGTGTCACCTGACCCTGACCCCTGAGACGTGTCCTCCGTCCAGCTGGTGTTATCACTGAGAGATCCCCAGAGCGTTTGAGCTGATCCAGGAACACGTTCACTGGGAATCACACCCACGAAACCTGAGAGCTCGTTCTCCGTGACTTCATCAACCAACTTCTGCCAACATCGTACAAGATTTTTCAAACGTTTAACAAGATCTTCGTCTGTGCTTCTTTTTCTCACATCGTTGATCAACTTTCCAAGCCGTGTTTCCTGGAATAAGAAAATTTCACATAAATTCACCCTATGGAGAAACACATGGAAGTCAATGGTGTCTGACCACTGTTGGTGACACACACTCTTCACAATATCTTCCTTTGTGTTCAGAAGAACAATCCTTTTACAGGTTTAGAACAACTTGAATAAATGATGTCAATTTTTTTAATTTTTAGATGAGCTATCCCTATTTATACTGATTAATTAACAATTTACTGTTGAGACTGTACATTTAATATGTGTAACAAAGACACTGTAAAGAACCAATTACTTTTACATTATTACATTTTTTTAAAACAAATGCTGTTCTTTTAAAGTTTTTAGGAAATTCATCAAAGATGAATAAAAAAAATCATGGTTACCACAAAAATATTAAGTAGTAGCACAACTGTTTTCAACATTGATAATTATAAATGTTTATTATGAGCATCAGATCATCATATTAGAGTGATTTGTGAAGGATCATGTGACACTGAAGACTGGAGTAATGATGCTGAACATCAGCTTTGATCACAGGAATAAATTACATTTAAAATATATTTCATGCACATTTTAATAATATTTCACAATATTACAGTATTTTGAATCCAAATAAATACAGCTTTAGTGAGCAAAAGAGACTTTCAAAAAGAGCTTGTGCTATTTTTCTTTGAAATATAAAATTATATTTTGTCATATGCTTTTCTGAAGGCCCTGTATCTGCTTCCAGTGAGATTTATTTCAGTCTTTAAAGTAGTTCACTTTTAAAAAAAACTTTTGCTGATAATTTACTCACCCCCGTGTCATCCAAGATGTCCATGTCTTTCTTTCTTCAGTCGAAAAGAAATTAAGGTTTTTGATGAAAACATTCCAGGATTTTCTCCATATAATGGACTTCAATGGGATCCAAACGGTTCAAGGTCCAATCTTTTCCTGAGTCAACTCGTTCATTTTGTTCATTGAATAAACCAAATGACAAAAAAAAGATTCCTTCATTTTGATGAACGAGTTTGAACAGGAGAGTCACGAACGTGCATCACAGAACAGAGCAAGGCGAGCATTTGAGCTTATAAAACTTAAACTGTGTTATTTATTTATTAAATGAGCGATCGTTTCGCTTGATAAGACCCTTATTCATCGTCTGGTGTTCGTTTAAAGCCCTTTGAACAGTTTGCACTGAAACTGTCTTTGGACTTGAACCGTTTGGACCCCATTGAAGTCCATTATATGGAGAAAATCCTGGAATGTTTTCATCAAAAACCTTCATTTCTTTTCCACTGAAGAAAGAAAGACATGGACATCTTGGATGACATGGGGTGAGTAAATTATCAGCAAAAGTGTTTTTTAAAGTGAACTACTCCTTTAACATTATTTTCAGTGTGACACATCATACACACCTGTTGTGCAGGTAAACTCAGTGTAAGTCAGTCTCTTACCAGCAGAGCCTCTTTAGTCATGGGGTAACTCTCCAGAGCACAGATCACCTCCAATAAAGCCTTCATGTTCTGAATCTGCAGACAGAAAGATTGCTAATGTCATATTCTTTATTCATTAAAAGCATTGCATTAATTAATGATTAGTCATTTTCTGTCTGCTAAAGTCAGTTCTTTTGTCTTTTTGAGCTGACAGTATTCATGCTCGTGTTTGAATCTCTCTCATGTGCACCTGCAGAAGTGAAACTTTCACATCTCAGTTAGGGTTCAAAATGCAAATGTGACATTCTTGCATTCTCATTGCTGTAAAATCTGACATAAGACCCGAGGGAGTCTGTAAAACAACAACACTTCACTTCAGCGAGATTTCAAATTAAACAAGACCGACCTTTACTGTAACAAATGTGAGGTGTCAGTTCTTATGCACTCTTATAATATTTATTCAGATAAAGGCAACACTGTCATTCATCTCAATGATAAAAACCAAATTATGAATTAAAGAAATAAAAAAGTCTTGATTATGAGATAAATACACAAAAATACAGCTCATTAAGGATGAATGGGTAGAAATGTCTAGTGATGATGTATGTCTGACTCACGTTGTGTTGCGCGTCGAGGGCCTTCAGGAGCTGCTCCTTCAGTTGATGAGGTCTCCATGTAAGCTCTGCTCATCGTCAGACAGTGAAAAACACAGAGAGATTTGCAGCAATGAGAACACACACACACACACACTGTGCAAAGCTCTCAAACATGCACATATGAAAGCACAGGCGACCCCGTTTGAGCTCCACAGGCAAATAACCCGACCTGGCCCGACACAGTCCAGCAGGTGCAAGTGTGTGTGTGTGTGTGTGTGTGTTTCACAACCGCATCCAAGAAACTGATTCATCCAACAGTTATGAGCCCATATTCACTGAGAGACAGTACACTTTTCAACTTTTTAAAAATACTTTTAATTTGTCACATGGCTATTAGTGAAAGAAAAAGTGATATTTACATAAATCTGGAAAGCTTTGACAAATTCTGAATGTTCTGAGTCAGCTAAAGGTGAGTTTGAGTAAATGATGGGGTGATTAAATTAATCAAACAAGCAAGTGTGTTTATGAAGAGAGCCGAGCAGGATCAGAGTTGCTGGTGCTCTTAATCCCGCAGAGATTATATAAACCTCAGCACAAGTCACTCAGATCAGCTCAACAGGACCCAGGAGCTGGGAGAGGTTGTGTTCATCTGGATGTCATTGTTTAATAGAAGGAATCATGATAGTGATCATAGATCTGGTGTTGATGCTCTGAACCTGACCTACACCATCCTCCAGGCGGTGGTCCGCTCAGTATTCGGGCCGCGTCTGAAGTCGGTGTCCGGGGAGGTGTGTCTGATCACGGGCGCGGGCGGGGGCCTCGGGCGGCTCTTCGCGCTGGAGTTCGCCAGAGAACAGGCCGAGCTCGTGCTGTGGGACTGTAACACTGAAGCCAACGAGCACACGGCCAGCCTAGTGAGGGCACTGGGCCGCAAAGCGCACGCGTACACGGTGGACCTGTCCCAGCGCGAGAGCATCTATCAGGCCGCGGAGCGCGTGCGGGAGGAGGTGGGTGACGTCACCATCCTGGTCAACAACGCGGGGGTCGTCGCGGGCCGGCGGCTGCTGGAGTGCCCGGATGAACTGCTGGAGAGGACCCTTCTGGTCAACTGTCACGCGCTCTTCTGGGTGAGACCTTGTGTAACACCACCACTATCATGTTCACTAACTGCCTTAAATATTTGTGACTTTGATAGGACTGAAAAGAATTTACCATATAGGCCTATACTATTTGTAGCCTACTCTAATGTAAATGTTGCACTGTCCAAATTCAAAACCACATATAAGGTTGTCCGTACGACCACAAGCTAACCGTGCGTCGCCGTTTCCATCGGGATATTGAATGGGTTATTCCGAATGTTTCAGAAACCCAATAGTGACCCTAACCCGACCATAACCCGAATATTTGTACAGTCATTGGTTCTTGCGCATCAAACGAACATGCTTGAGTTTCCATTTACCACAACTCATGATTTTTATATGTGAATAAAAGCCTATTAAATATGTTCATCAAAATTGGGATTATTAAACTGCTCAATTCATGTATTAATTTTAAAATCTCTTCAAACATTTTTTGAAGCTTCAAACAAAGTGAATAAAGCCTTTTTTTCAGCCCTAATGGGACTAATAGCTACATCTGATGTATTTCAGTTGAAACTGCCGGCACACTGTAAATATTACTCATATACAGGGTGTTTAATGAATAAGTCGTATGGCATTAGCACAATCATTTCTCATTTGATCAAAGCAGTGTTTATGAAGCCGCCTACAACCTCTTCAGCACAACAATGGTAACAACGGAAATGTCAACAGAAGCTCTTTAAATGTCAAGCATAACAGCACTGTTGTAAAAACACATAAAATAACACTTCATTTCAACATTTGTTCATGCTGGACACTAAAATCCACTGCCACATTTTCAGTTATCAAGACAATTTCAGTAACTACTACATAATTACTTTTTTCTCTCTCTCATTAACATATAAAGTTTAAAATAGGAATATAAAGTTGGCCAACATAATATTTGGAACTTAAAAGGCTTATTTAAATAAATATATTAGAATTTTAACTTTCTAGAATTTGAGTCTTTCTAGAGTGAAATATGGAAGTTCTGGTTTGTAAGGGCTGTTCGACATCATGATCCGATGTTTCCACGCTGGTGAACGTTAAGGAGATATTGAATTGCAATTGAAAGCTGGAGTGGAAAGCGCAGTGACTGTAATCTGCTTGATTTAAAAGGTTAAAAAAAATGGCTTATTGTGCATATGACCATAAATCACATGTACAATGAGGAACAGGACATTATGAACCAGATTATCAAGTCACTAATCATGACAGCCGCTTTAAGTGTTATTATATAAACGCTCAATAATACGAAACGATGCTTCCTGAGGCATTTGAACACACCTATAATCCTAGTTTTAGTTGCATTACGTATCCTTTAGAGAAATTTGTTATTATTAGGTTTTGAAGAAATGCGACTCAATGTAAGTATGTTCTATATACACTTACACTGAAGGAAGGACCCAAGTCATATCTAAACACCAGAATATCATAGACATTGGGACATTTGCGCGCAGGACACGATTGGACCGAATGTGAAATTACTGAATTACTGAACAGTAAATGTGTGCGCAGCTTTAGAGCTGTAGTTTGGCACAATCTTTCATTTATTTATTTATAAGGGTTTATTTACATGAATTTACTTTCATCTTTCATTATCAATCTTTTATAGTTTTTGATACTTTTTTTTACTAGTGGTTGCAGGACAGTATAGTTAATTTATGTAAGTGAAGATAGCAAAAATATAAAGTCAATTGTGACATATAATACCCACAAATTCCCCAGAAAGTATGGGACCAAAAATGTAGACATTTGGACCTGGTCATGTTTTGCTTAAATGTTTTTCTTTAATTGCTAATGCGACCTTTTAACAGACCAGAGACTGAAGAAACTTAAGCATTGCTTGGTAATCTGTTGACCTAAATGGTGAACAGCTGACAGATATTAAACATAACTCATGTGTGAGTCTAACAGAAGGACGGACAAAACCTGTTAAATATCCACTGATCTGAGAACTCTGAGTTCTGCACATATTTTATTGTCATTTTATAAACTATACAGAATAAACTGTGATAATATGAGAAATGTTGAAGGTGTTTTGGCTAAAAAAGAGGCGACAATTTGCAAGAGCTCACCAAAACTGGACAATTGAAGACTGGAAAAATGTTGCCTGGTCTGATGAGTCTCGATTTCTGTTGAGACATTCAGATGGTAGAGTCAGAATTTGGCGTAAACAGAACGAGAACATGGATCCATCATGCCTTGTTACCACTGTGCAGGCTGGTGGTGGTGGTGTAATGGTGTGTTTTCTTGGCACACTTTAGGCCCCTTAGTGCCAATTGGGCATCGTTTGATGAGTTCACTGTACTAAAATGGCTCCACAGTCACCAGATCTAAACCCAATAGAGCATCTTTGGGATGTGGTGGAACGGGAGCTTCGTGCCCCTGGATGTGCATCCCACAAATCTCCATCAACTGCAAGATGCTATCCTATCAATATGGGCCAACATTTCTAAAGAATGCTTTCAGCACCTTGTTGAATCAATGCCACTGTAGAATTAAGTGATCAATGTGATCGATGTGTTTTCCTGCTTTGACAGATGACGAAAGCCTTTCTGCCTTCGATGAAAGCCAAGAACCACGGACACATTGTTACTGTACGCGAGCACTCTCGGCCTGTTCAGCACCGCCGGTGTAGAGGTCAGTCACACACACACACAGGTCTAAACCGTTGTGTCTGCAACCCTTTAATGACATTAAAAGCGTTTTGACGGACGCCTGTGCTCTATTTCCTGTTTTAGGACTATTGTGCTAGTAAATTTGGAGCTGTAGGTTTCCATGAATCTCTGACTCATAGTTTGTTATCCGAGGACGGTGTGGACGGGGTGAAGACCTCTCTGATCTGCCCGTACATTCGTCGACACTGGCATGTTTGCTGGATGCCAAATCAGGTGAGAAATCAATCACTAAAACTCAAAGAAAAAATATTGAATACTAAAGCACAACCAAAACAATGTTCTTCCACAAAATACATGCAGTTTTGTTTTTAACCGCTAGAGGGCCAAAAGCTACATAGTGTAACTTTAAACGTAGTTACAGTGCAACATGTTCATATTTATTGTGTCTAATGGTTAAGTACAGTCTAGTTAAGGCCACCTAATAAGGCCTACAGCGAGTGGACATGGTGTTTGATGTCAGGTTTATTATAATTTATTAAACGTAACGCACTAAAATTACTTAAAAATTTACATTCAAAATAAACCAAGCAAAATAGTACTATTTAAAAAAAGCAAAAACTAAAGAGACAAAAGCAGCAAAATTACAAAATATTAAACTGAAATGAAAAAGAAAGCTGACGATATAAAAATAAAAACTAATTCAAAATATTAGTTAACTTAAAACACAACAGCAATCCTAATGCAAGTGCCTTCACATCTGAATATGGTGCGTTAATGTGGCCAGTGATCATCATACACTCGCTCTGGAAATGAGCCGTACAAACACGCCTCAAAAAGACTCATGTTCCATAGAAGAAGAAAAAAACGTCTTTGGAAGTGAAACAGCATGAGGATGAGTTCATAGCGAACGCTATTCCTCTACAGCACAGCAGATACGCAACAGAAATCGATCTCCTACTGTTCACGCTAGTGTTTCTACATCCACAGGAAGGAACTTCAAGGCCTGATTCCAGCCCTGGATCCTCTATACTGTGTTCAGGAGTCGAATGAAGGCCATCCTGGCGGACCAGAAGATGATCTGCATCCCCCGCGTGATGTACCTCGCATCCTGTCACGGGCGTAAGCATCTCCCGTCCCTAACACAAGTCCAGTTTTCTTAGACTAAGAGACGCGTGCACTAATGCTCCTGTGGTGTGTTTTCTGTAGGCTGCTCCCGTGGGACGCTGAACGTTGCACACATTTCGATTTATGGGAGGCGACAAGTGCATGTATTCCTTCATCAAGACCAAAGAACACCAACAGGCTGTTAGACGGTCACACACACTCCTCTTAGCTGTCCTGTCATTACAAGCGGAGAAAAACCTAACAGAAGAAAGTATTGTGCCTGCTATATTTAATAAAACCAAAAAACTTTTCAAATGTACTTCATTAGGACTGACAGAAATATATTTTATTTTTCTGAATAAAAAAAATAAATAAATGAACACTTCTGTTTAGGGTCCAATTCTCACTATTAACTAGTTGCTTATTAGTAGGGTGTGAACGATACGCTCATGTCATGATTCGATACATATCACAATACTGAACTCACAATACCATATTAACGCGATACTTTACCATTTACATTTGGTAAACGGTTAACAAAAAATGTACTGTTTGATTAAAATGCTAAATTTGATATTACATTTGTAGGTTTAAACAAACAGGCTTGGACTTGGTGCGTGTAAGGGCAATGATGACCACAACAATAACAATATTCATGATTCTGAAGCTGAAAAAACTGAATTATTGTAGATGAATATTCTTGCACGCTATATTTAAAATAATATCGACCACTTTTTACTGGCAACATCTGACATTTGGCATTATCATGACCCAAAATATTCCCCCATTGCATTATTATATTCAACATTATATATAATAGTTTAATGTAGTACTTACACTAAAAATAAAACTTGAATTTTTTCTCACACAGTAATTTTTGTTTGGGAACTATCCACGATACATATTGTTGCATTGCGATATATTGTGGCACAATATCTTGTTACACCCCTACTTATTAGCATGCATATTACGAGGATAATGGCCGTTTATTAAAAATTATAAAGCACATATTAAATGCTGTATTCTGCATGACCAGATTCTACATCACTTAATTCTACACAGTACATAAACTTTATCTTACTATTATTAAACAGTAATTAGGAATTAGTGAGATTTGGACCACCCTCCCAAAAAAAAATCATTGTTTTGTAACATTATAATGAATCTGTTTCCTCAGACCTCTTTCAAAACAGACGCATCTCAGCTTTTTATGACATTGTTGCAATTTAACGCAACAATAGACTTTGAAAGTTATAAATAATTGGAATTTACTAAAAAGGCTTAAAATAGGCACTCGCACTGAAGGACTGAACAGCACTAACAGGGCAGTCCCGTGACGGGTCATGGTGTAAAGTTAACTAACTCCATGTATAGGGTCAAAGGTAGAGCTTGGTTTAGGCTTCTAAATATGCATAATCTAGCGTTATTGCTATGATCTAGTGTGTAAGAGCTGTGAACGGGCTGCATGTGATGTGGCATGAGTCAGAAAGTATGTAATCCAGGCCTTAAATCATCAATGGGCTAAAATAAATCTGATCAGATCGCTTTTATGAAGCAGAAGTTGGCCTAAGCCGGTGATGGTGTTACACACACTCATTTTGTGAAAGCGAAATCTCGACTTTGCATTATAGAAAATCAACGCATGTCTTTCCTGGAATGCAGTGATCTGTGAAGTGCTGTAAAGCCGCTTTAGCGTGTGATGCGGTGAACAGCCGAGCACAATACAGGGATTGTGGTCTTCAGATCCTGAAGCAGAAACACAGGCAGCATGTTACACAAGTGCTTCACTTTATTATTAACTAGAGCAGCAAAACTAAGACATGAAGACAAAACATGGTCAATCACATGCAACGAGAGACACTTATAGTTGCGTTGAAAAACTCGTTTATACAGTAAAAACATCTTCAAAACAACAGGAAATAGAACAATCGGAAACAGCTTTCCCGTTGATTTGAAAGATGCCACAAATATCCGCCGACTCCCAAGAGATGTTTCATATTCGTAAAAGGCGACATTTCAAAATACTGACAAATCAATAGTTGTGTGAGACGGCAAACTAAACAAGAGCAAATGTTGAACACACGAGGGGAAGTGCCAACATGAGCAGAGGCGATCGCCCTCCACACCAGTATACCCAGAATCCCTTGCTCAGTCAATTCATTAAAACAAGCCCTTAAAACCCTTCCGTCTGGCCATCATCACTGGGCGGTGCGCCTCCGCTCATGTGGAGTCCATTGGTCATCTCAGCTCGGGGGTCTTGAGTGTCAGAGAGGTGTGTGTGTGTGTGTGTTTACACCAGCTGTACAGAGGCCGCCTGAAGGTAACCCTGCAGGTACTGAAGAGCTTCTGCCGGTAGACTGGTGCTCAACATGGAGGAAACCTGCCACAAACAGCACTCAGTTACAGGTATTCTGGGTAGGGGAGACGAGTGATTACATCAGCATCCCTAAACCATCCTATGAGTGATACTCACCCTTCCTGGACAGGCGGTGGAGAGTTTGTGTAAAGACTGAGCCAGGAGGATTTTGGGATTGCCGACAGCATCTCCGATGGGGTCATGTTCTTTCTTGCCTGCAAAAGCCAGCTGGGAGAAAGCAGTCTGGTATCCTGGAGTGTCCTCTATGTCTATGAAATGTTCATCATCGGGGATGCTGTCATCTTCCGGGTCTCGAACAGGCCAATCAGAGCCTGCAGCAGAGGAGCCCTGAACAACATAACCCAGGTTTGGGTCAACGGCAAATAAACTTGTCCTCAGTAAAGAAATCTAATGTCCTCTACACCGTGTGTACACACTGGACGTGACAAAGCAATCATTGCATCTATTGAGTACATCAGAAATAATCAGGATTTGTAGAGACAGTTTCAGCAAATGTACTTATATTATATGAAAAATAATAATAAGTCACGAGGGTCTGCAAGGGTCCTTTTATGTTAGTGTTTTTCCTTCTGTCTGAAGGGGCCATGGGCAGAATTCAGAAACCTTGTTATTAGCGACAGTAGTGGCCGCTGAAGTGAACTGCAGCAACACTGCTCACACTCATGCACACTTAAAGGGCAACTATTATAGAAAATTCACTTTTACATGGTGTTTGAAACACACAGTGGATGTATTGTATTTTTGGAAGTTTAAGTGGCGCCTTCGTAAATTAGTTTGTTTGACTGTTTTGTGAACGAGTCAATTCACAGCAGGTCTTGCTTCAAAGTTAATCCTCAAGTGTGGATCGTCATCTATTGTTTGCAATCCACCGTCACCTCCAGTAACAGTAAGTGTATTTTATGATTTTTGAGCAAAGTTATTGAGTTATTTGGGTCGGCTCAGCCAATTCAACGACAAATGCGTTGTTGTCATCGTAGGATGTCTGTGTAGGCTATATAATTGAAACCTTGTTTGTATAGTGTGTAACCACACATTTATAAATATATATATATATATATATATATATATATATATATATATATATATAATATATATATATATATATATTTAAAGATATTGTATTAAAAACTACATATATTTTATAACGATCTTCTCACATTTGCCACAGAAGCACCTGTATGACAAGTAATGTAAACATGACGCAACAGGTCCCTCGCATAAATGTAATTTCGCTTGTACGTAGCAAACTTTCACAGTATGTGTATGTAGTTTAAAAAAAATGCGACAACGTTAATGTTTGTGTGTCTGTGTGTGTGTTGCACATCCATAATTTCAAAGGGGACGCGATTACAACGCTATAAGTGCATAAATATATCAAATAACCACACCGAGACATACTGGTCCAGTCTCATTTGTGTTTGTTCTGCTGGAGTCTCTTTGTCATCTGGGTCTGATCAGAGACTATTTATATATTCCCATTCAAGCATGTTCGGCTGAATGACATTCAAAACAGCGGGTCTCTCACTCAATCCTTCTGCTTAGACCGACTGCCATAGGTATCAAGCTGACGCCCTCATCCAAAGGCAGGGCGGGATATGCAGCTCATTTGCATTTAAGGTGGTATACACCAAAACAGCTCATTTTTAAACAGGCCCCAAAAATGTCATTGTCTAATGGTTATAATAAATTAACTGTGGGGTATTTTGAGCTGAATCTTAACAAATACATTCTGGGGACACCCAAGACCAATATTACATCTTGAAAAAAGGGGCATAATAGGTGCCCTTTAAAGAGATACTTTACTTTTGGAAATAGGCTCATTTTACAGCTCCCCCAGAGTTAAACTGTTGAGTTTTACTGTTTTGGAATTCAAAATACTTTCTGTATAGTGAATAACTGACTGGGGTTTGAGACTTCTTCATCGGCATAACTCTCTTATAAATAAATTAACTGTAGTGCTCTTGAATGTTGCTGATGCCCCTCACATTTTGAAGTTAAACGCACCAGTGATACCAAGTACAAAAGTTGATTTTGAGCCCTGACATCATATACTCATCATCTGACATATGCTGGGTTGGTCTTACCAGAGTTTGGTGTACTCCGTGTCCATCATAGCAGGACACTCGGTGAGGACCTTGGTGATGCCCACCGCACAGATCTTCTTCTCCACCGGCCCTGAGACCTTCTGCACCTCAGGAATCACAATCTTCTCCACAACCATGCCAAACATCCTGAGGACATGGGGAAATAGAAAGGTTCAGCAAAAAAAATTAAAGATAAACAAACATAGGCCTTTTTTTCCAAAGATACCAAGATGGGAAAATATCAGTAATAACACAAAAAGCACAAACTCAATACTTCCAAAATATCTGCACTGCACATTTAGTCTGTAATTTAGCAAAAGCAACTTACTTTGGCTGGATGCTATCAAAGATCTCCTGCAGTGCAATGGCACCGTATTTCACAGAATACAGGTTGATAAAGACGAGGAAACCTGTGAAGAGAAAGAGGAATGGGTCAGTAAAGTGATTTGTAGTGTTAAATATGCGGCAAGTAAAATCACTCACTCTTAACAAATTTAGTCGTCTTGGAGCTCTGGAGCCTCTGGAAGAGCAGAATGAAGATCTGTTTCCTGTACGAGGTGATGGAATCTCTGCAAACAGAACAGAATAAATAAAGAGCACAGAAACATGTTAATGTTTAGTGTTCACGTGTCCTCATAACGCAGGGCTTACGGAGGCATGTGCTCCACGATACTGTTGAGCAGGTAGAAGCCTTGATGGTCGTTAGCCTTGGATGCGATGAGTTTCTGGAACACTCCGAGAAGACCAGGCTGGAGGGGGCAAGTATTTTAATGAGAGGTCATTCAAGTGAGGTAAACTGCATTATGGGTATTAGTCAGGCAAAAACATCTCACAATCTTGTCAGCGGCGGTGCTGGCGATGGTGGCGGCTCCTTTCTCCAGGTAGGCCTGCAGCAGCCGGACGAGCGGCGGGATGTTCCCGGTGCGCTCCCACAGGACGGGCTGCAGGAGGTGAGGGAACAGGGCCATGTAGGAGGACGGGATGGAGCTGGAGTGGATCTCGAGCAGCAGAGACATCACCTGGAAGACGTACGGCACAAACTCTGCAGGACCAGGGACACCAGAAACACACACTTCAGGACGGCCCAAAACCACACATTCATCATCAAGAGCTTAAAGGAGTAGTGCACTTTTACAAACACTTTTACTGATAATTTACTCGCCCCACGTCATCTAAGATGTCCATGTCTTCTTTCTTCAGTCAAAAAGAAATTAAGGTTTTTGATGAAAACATTCCAGGATTATCTCCATATAAAGGACTTTAATGACCCTTATTCATCGTCTGGTGTCGTTTAAAGCCCTTTGAACAGTTTGCACTGAAACTGTCTTTTGGACCTTGAACCGTTTGGACCCCATTGAAGTCCATTATATGGAGAAAATCCTGGAATGTTTATCAAAAACTTAATTTCTTTCACTGAAGAAAGAAAGACATGGACATCTTGGATGACATGGGGGTGAGTAAATTATCAGCAAAAGTTTTTTAGAAGTAAACGACTCCTTTAAGTGCAGGAAGTGCTCTAACTAGGGATGTTCATTTAGTTTTTCCCTCAACCAACAACCAAAGATCCTTAACCCATTATTGTCCATTGAACGAGAAGATTTTATTCAATTTGAATTAAAATAAAGTGGATTTGTGACACTCCTAAAACAAGTTTATGGAAAGGAAACAGAAGGCAGAAAGCCTTTTTTTTCTTTATTGTTTTGTCTTTATTTTGAGTGTACACAAATGACCATTTCTAATCTATATCTGTATGACCATTTTAAGTTGTTATGTCACGTCTGCTAACTGGACATCACAGTCTGCTCATGATCAAAATAAAACAGTCAATCAAACACTGTGGCGTTCAGCACACCTGCTGCCCCTGCTGCATTTCTGCACATGTGAAGGATGATGTTTTATGAGGACATCGGTACACGAGTGATGTGCAGAGCCTTGTTTACATAAATATTATACAGAATATGGAAACATTTGGATTCGGGTCTGAGAGGTTTCATTTTCGATTTAAATCAATTAAAAATAAAAAGTAGCTATATAAACATCAAGCAACAAATTCATGTTCTGAATAGTTCAATTGAAAGGATTTGTTGTGGAGTGAGGGGAACTAAAATAGCTTACAGCTACGTTTATAATGCTTAAACATTTTGCGGTAACACCATTTTACAGTGTCCTTGTTATACAAGTTACATGTACTTACAATAGTAATAAGAGTAAATTAAACAATTACATGCAACTACCATTCAACCAAATCCTAACCCTACAGTTAGTACATGCAGTTAATTAATATTACTTCATACTTAAATATATAATTACACTGCAACAGTGACGCCTAAAATAAAGTGTAACCCCATTTTGCTTTATTTACCAGTATTTTACATTGCCGTACTAATAAAAATGTAACTTTTACGTGACTTTTGTTCCCTTTCTATAAACTTGAAAGAAATGTATTACAGTTTCTACAAAATTATTACGTAGATCAAAGTTTTCAAAACTGATAAAAACATGTTTGTTGATCATCAGATCCTCATATTAGAGTGATTTCTGAAGGCTCATGTGACTGAAGACTGGAGTAATGATGATAAACTCAGGTTGATTACACAGGGTTTCTGCAGGTTTCAGTAAGTCAAATTTAAGACCTTTTAAGACCATAAACATTGAAATTTAAGACCTACACAACGCATTACCAAACATTTAAATAAAAAAATGATTTTATATGCGTGTGTGTAGTTGAAATTTGTACTTTGCATTTTATACTGTAAAAACACAATTATAGTTGATTTTAGTTGATCATATCCAGAGATGAAATGGCATGAACATTTCATGATTACTATGAAATCAATTTGCCAAATGTATGTCTAAACCCAGCAAATAAAATTAGCATGACTATGCACTTTTTGTTTACATAAACTTTAAAATACCATTAAAAATGATGGCCAGATTTAAGTCTAGTTAAAATTAAGTCTTCACAAATCCTTCGCGATCCTTCATGTTGACTGTTACGGAAGGGGCTGATTGGTTGGTTCTTCGGTTCGTTTGTGGCATTCTGAATCTGAAATGGTGAGATTTTTTCAATCTCGCTGTGGATGCGATGCGCCTATATTTGAATGAACTTGAGCGTGCAAACCTGGTAAAACCTCATATCAAGCCATGAGCTAATGCGCGAGCTTGAACCGGTTTGAACCCCTGCACTAGAGCTCCGCTTTGTAGGCTACGACTCAATACTTTTTTGCTACTTTGTAATAACTTTCTGCGACCATAGTTTTGGCAAATGAACGAGGGAAAAATATTTAAGACCTGACTAAATAAAATTTAACACCTCAGATGAAAATCTAGCCGTTTTTAAGATATTTTTTAAGGCCTTAAATTTAAAGTTCAGAATTTTAGACTTTTTAAGACCCTGCGGAAACCATGTCACAGGAATAAATTACATTTTAAAATATATTCCAAATTAAATATATCCTTTATTACTAAAACTACTTTATTTTAAATTATAATATTTTACAATATTGCTGTAGACAAATAAATGCTAACATTTGTGCAAGTCACCACACAATTGTGTGATAACAGGTTTAAGAGTTTAACAGTTTCTAAGAGTGTAACACACCCTGTACGTCGCTCTGGAGGATCTCGGTGAACACAGGAAACAGCGCCTCCTCAAAGCTGCCCACGGTGTCCGGATTGGCCTTGCAGGTGACCCTGATGGACAGGCACAGCGACTCGAACAGGTAATGGTTGAAATGTGGCTTACTGGGATTCTGTAGAGAATTAAAATAATAAGAGTTGTCTTTTAACAGGGGGCCCAAATATCCAAAAAGCATTTCATGTTGTGGATGTTTAAAACATTTATGAAGTATATTGCTTTGCAGTTTATTTAAATAATTAAATTAAGTCTTAAATTTGGCAAATGATCTCACTATATTACATGCTTTATTTAGTGAGAGGCTATTCTCTGATGATTTACATGCTTCAGAAATACTCTAGCTAGTAGTAGTGTGCCATGCTGACCACACCCGGTGAACGCAACATTAGCATGGAGGTGTCCCGTCCTGCCTTTAGGATCAAGTCCAGCTTGGGAAGTGTCCCCTGTAATGGACGGATATTTCTGTGTGTCCTGCCAGTGAACCCAATGCCATGGACTGAGACATGGGCCACATCGACTGGACAAACCCTTCCGTGGACAGCAGATTTATTGACCGGCTTACCTTGCTGACGAGGAGGAGCTTGTGGGTGAGCTGGCCAATGAGAGTGGGGATGTAGGGCACAATGGCTTCCTGCAAGAGGGAGAAACTCCTCATGATGGCTGGAGAGGCGGCAAACAGAAAAGGTCAAGGAATATTAAAGTAAACAAATAAAGCTGACAAATATGGTGTGAAAATGAACCCGCCAGTTACCTTTCATGATGTACTCGTTCTCAGATGAGCCAGGGATTGCTAAAGCTTTGAACAGGTGATTGAGCAACTGCTCTGTGAACGGTGACATCTCAGCCGGTGTGATGCTGGAAAACAGGACAGATCAACACACTTCAGAACTAACACACTTCAGAGCATGACCACTCCTCATGTAGTGTGTGTGTGGACGCACAGGGTGGAGTTGTTGGCTCCTCTCATGGTGAAGAGTCTCTCGAGGGCATGAGCGGCGTAGGTGTGCTGAACGATGCTTTCGGCCTGCAGGTGCGACACCAGGAGCGGGACCGCCGCCAGCAGCTGCTCTTTAGGGAGCTGGACACACACACACACACACACACACACAGTGAAGGACACTCGTGTAACAGAAAGCACACACTGTGATGGAAAAGAAAGTGATTACCTGACTTCTGAAGGTCATGACATACTTGATGGCATCTGCTTTCAAAACGGGGAACTCGTTCACTGAGGGATGAAGAAGGAAACAACTCATTCAAAGCAATACCGCCCCACTGCAGTTCTAGTGTATATACAGAACATTTAACAAATTTTGTCTGAAAAGTTAAAGGAGACGTCAGTTACCGTTGGGAGACTTCAGGTCTACTAGGATGTGGTTGACAAAGAATTCAGACAGGTTCACCAACTCATTGGCTTGTGTTATTCCATGCTGTAACACAGAAGTGCACCCCTATGAGTCTTCCCCTACTATCCTAGGAAAGAAATATCGCTCCCCAGATGTAGATCTACATTTTGCTTCGTTTCGCTCAGACATTTAACGGTGTGTACATACACACATACACGTGGATAGCTCAAAATGTGTATAGATAACACGCCACTTGACTTGAAAATGGAGTGTATGTTTACGCAAAAGTCATGGTCATGTTGCCAGTTGGCCACTGTGTCATATTCATATAGTTTTCATAAGTAAAATTAGTGTTACCTCGTCTTTATTTGAAAAATTATTACCAGTGCGCAGAAAACTACCAGATTACTGAGTGCTCGTTACACTTTTTATTTACATATTCATATTTAAGCAATTACTTTATTTATAAAAAATACTGTAAAAGGATTGCAGATTCTAGAAGTTGCCATCTAAAGTACAAAGATGTTTATTTTAAAGATTTGATATCTTATTTATACTTTATTAAATATTGAGTAAAATAAAATATTAAAGTGTTGTCCGGCAATCACTGGACATTGGCCGGAGAAAAAAAAATTAAATGTCTGACAAAATTATATCTCAAAATGGCCTAATATTCCGTAAGAGAGAGAAACACTGAATCCGATTGAACGAAACTTTCAAAAAACAGGCAATTTTTTTCTGTTTGAAGATTTTTAGAAACAATAGGCTACTACTCAGATATATTATGTGGGGAAGTTTGTTAAACTATGAATGTGAAACCATAGTAAAAACACAAACATCCAAATAATTGGTATTGGTAATAAAAAGAAAATCTATATCAGTCGATCGCTAGAAAGAACTTAAAACGCCATCTATAGCGTCTCACCTTTTGTGTCTGAGCTTTGGAGGCCAGAGATGTCACCAGGTAGATAGCAGCATCTTTGTGTTTCCAGTTAACCCCAGGGTTCTTGGCATACTCCGCCAGCATGGAGTTCACATATCCAGAGAAGATGCCTGTCACCGGGCCCTCGAAAAACTTACAGAGGCCTCGCACCAAATCACAGGCGGCCCTACGTCTGGTGTCGATGTCTGAGGACAGAAGGCATCGTTTACTACACACATCAGAAAACCAAGAGTCTGAACAATAGTGTTGCGTCAACAGACCTGAGCCTTCGAGGTCTCTGATGATGTACTCCTCTGAGTTATCCTCGAACGCCTCCTCGTCTGCACCTGTTCACATACACACATCAGTGTAGAAATCCTTCTGACGATCTCATTAGCCGGATTCTTAGTTAACAACTGACATAAATTAACACACACTTCTGAACTCCATGTTGGGAACGATGACTTTCTCACAGATACTGGTGAGAACATTCTGGTCTTCAAAGAGATGTTTATAGTGCGGCCGCTCACACACTGACGCCAGAAACTGGATAGCATTGCTCACAAGCTACAACACACACAATATCATCAGGCAGCATTAAGAGAAAACAACAGCACTATGAATCTAGCGGCAGACATTAGAGTCATGTATAAACGATACGCATGTTAAACACAATCCACTTACCAAGTCGTATTTGACCTCTTGACCTGTCGTGACCAGCAGGTTCCAGATAGCAGTGACGAAGCGAGGCAAGTAAGGCTGGAACTCTTCGTCGTATTTTTGAGCGTAAAGTGCAGCATTATCACAGATCTGAGATTTCAGCATCTCCAACAGACCAGCCTCCTCCTCATCCTGCGGCAAACGTTACATTTTATTTTATTACTTTAAGTCTGTTAAAGAAATCTGATCTATGAGCACTCCTCGGCAACTGTTCAACACTCACATCTGTCTGCAACAACTTGTTATCCAAGGTCAATAAGTTATGAAAATTTGTCATCCAAGTCTCCATGTTATCTTCGAAGAACTCTGGAAGATCCTGAAGAAATTGAAAGAGATGTTACTCGCAAAAACAGAGAAAGAACAAAGTGCAACAGGTGTCATGAGAGGAACGAGTGCAGACTCACTTGGAAGTTAAGGCTGTAGAAAAGTTTTGAAATGAGCGTTAGAGAAGAGAAGAGCACTTTCAGGGCGTTGATATCTGTCGCATGAGTTTGACACAAATCAATTGTAGCCTAAAATAAAAAAACAAATGACATTTGAATTTCCATATCACATGTTGTAACGATTATAGCGTATATAGAATGTAGAAATCACAAGATCACAACCTTGAAGAGTTCAGTGAGAGGCTGTGCAAAAGTGTCCAGAACCAGCTTGATCTCGGACCACAACTCATTGGACTTAAACTCATGGCGGTATCTGAAATACAAGAGATAATGCACAATATATTCGACAAATCAAACTTAAGTAAACGTCAAGTTCAAAAAACTACATAATGTAGGGCCCTATTAAATCTGTTTTATTTTTTCCCAAATTCCATTTTATTTTTTCCCAAATTCTGTTTTTTCCGTTTTAATTTTTGCAAATTCCGTTTTTTCCATTTTAATTTTTGGGAATTAATTTTTTTACCCTTTACTGTTATTTTAGTTGTAAAAAGAGTGTGCTTTTTATTCTGTGATCACAAAAATTATAGGGCCCTAATAATGCACTGAAGATTAAAACACATTAGGACGACAACGTTACATTAAACCCATGCGTCTCAAATACCTTTTAAAAAGGGGAGTGCGCCGTGCGGAGAATGCCGTTGATGATGTGGAAGTCTCCGCTCTGGAAACGGTTCACCATCTCAGTCAAGAGATCCGGCCATTTCTGAGGGAAGTCCTCTCGCCCGATGATGCTGATCGCATCACTCAGCTGCAGAAGGGAAAACAGGCCATCTCACATCAGCGGATACACAGGGCAGATCTAATGATAATAGTAAAGAATAGTAAAGTACTAATGATAATAGGGGTGGGCGAAACGGCAAAAAATATCATATCACGATTTTATCACAATTCTTTTTCATGTTGGTTTTACTATTTTGCAAGTGAATGAGCATTACAGCCAAACTAATGTCCCTATTTTAAAAACAAAGTCTTATGGGTAAGCAAAAAAAAAAAAAAAAAGAATGGCAGACATTTAGGCCAAAGTGGTAAAATTAGTTTCTTTGTTATTAATAGTGAAGAACAAAGATACACATTACACATACACAACCTAATATAGAAATTAAATAAACAGTGCTTTATTTTTAAGCTACATGTGGTGTATTTAACAGTAGCATTGAAGAAAGTAATTAAATGAACATATGAAAATAAAACAGACTACACTGTATAAATTATACATTGATTCTTATTAAAGCTACTATTAAAGTTCTCAGTCAAGAGCAGTGTGTGATTTCCTCTGTTTTGTTGTTTTATTAACATTCAATTCACATAAAAATTTTAATTGTCACCATTTACTCTCTCAAGATGTTTTAAAAGTTTGTGTCTTCTGTTGAAAATAAGTTATTTGGAAGAATGTGGGTAGCCCAGTGACTTCCATAATATATATATATTTTTTTTCCACTATGGAAGTCAATGGGGCCCAGCAACTGTGGGGTTAGCCACATTCTTCAAAATATCCTGAATCCTGGTTATTCATTATTGTTGAATGGGTACACTAAAATGTATCTTAACAAAATTTACATTGGTTGGCTGAAATGCGTACCTGTTTCTGTATTTGCTCTGGGCTGGTCAGCATCAAATTTACAATGTTGGCTTTGATAGCAGTCCGATCAGGATCAGAGATTTTGTTTGGTTCATCCTCAACCTGAAGAGAACATCCACATTAAACATCCACCTATCACACATCAGACTGCTTTAGTAGTGTTTACCAGGATACTCACTATGCGCCAGTTCCTCTTGATGTAGTTCTTGAAGGTGACGGCCGAACACACACGCAGGACATCATCTTGGGACTTCTCTAGTACTGTGAGCAGTAACAGGGGGTAGTTCTGGTTTCCTTCCACTGATTCAAGAAATTTCTCAGCTATAGATGGAGAAGCCAACGAAAACAAACAAGAAAACATTATGATTCCTTCACCTGTGAACCACCTCTTCATCTAGATGAATCAGGGCTCAGACAGCAGACAGAATCGCCACAAAAGCTTATCATCTGCAAAATCGTGTCAAAATGGCACCCAGGCAAGTATTCATGAAAACCCACAACTGTGCGCAAGCCAGATCTGTGCATTAGGATGTCAATCAGCTTTATTAAGGATCCATTTATATTATATTATACAGTGAGATCTGTTACATACTAACTATGTAAACATAGATTCTTCTCATGGTCAAAACCAAACTAAAGTCAATATATATATTTTTAATATACTGAAATGTGAATGTTACCTGGCCGTCTCACAGCTGGGTCAGGGCTTAGTGTTTTCTGCAGATACTCGGTCAGGGTTTGGAGATTCGCATCATTGAGCTCCATGATTGCTACAGAAATAAAAACACCATCAATGAGAACTTTAATAACTCACAGTACACCCTCCAGAAGTACAGAACATATTCAACCACTGCAAGACTTTCCGTATAGGCTGATTCACTACTTATTAATATCATGTCCTTCTAAAAATAATACACTCTGCTAATGATGGTCATGGTGATAAAGAAAATTGATGTATATGTAAGCATCTGACAAATTAAAGACCTGCATGAAAATTATATTTTGACGTGAGTATTACATATCCCGTATCTTGATAGTGAAAACTGTTGATTTTTGACAGATGGCCACACACACACACACACACACACACACACACACACACACACACACACACACACACACACACACACACACACACACACACACCCGTGGCCTGCTCAGACCGAAGCCACTGTCACGGCCGGACAGGTAACGTTATCCCACGGGAATTAATGAATAAACCCTAAATTATGATGTGTGTGTGAGCGACTGCTGGTTTATTGTGCCCACCGTCTCAGTTTGGGTGTTTCTGACAGAGTTTAAAGACAGAAACTCGGGCCATGATTCACGTGCTAAAGCTGTTAGCATACTGATATGCTAGTCATCCTAATAGTCAAAGTAAACAGCGTTACAGCATCTTCTATTTAACATGCAGAACGGCGAAGAAAACTTTAAACGGGGTTCATTTAGTAAAAGAAAGGCGGGAAACTGCGCTCTGTGAGGTAACGTTAATCCGTGATGTGGTTACCGTTAAGTTAGTGCACGAGCTAACTCTCGAGCTCACTTTAAGAGCGCGCGCTGCGTGTTTTAACATTCAAACAAGATAATGCAGCATCTCACTGTTTAATAACGCCTAGAAGATAACAGAGAGTGGATTTATTAATATGAAAAGAAATAAAGGCTCTTACCGTTCGCTGTAGACTGCAGCGCTGTGCTAATCACCGGCGAGAAGTTTCAAACGCCTCACACAAGTGCGCGGTCACGACTCCGCGCATGCGCACTAAGGAGAAACACGAAGGAGCGCATGTATGTGTGTATCATGTACCGCCCCCTCGTGTATGTTGCGTGAATTTGATGCATAGATAGGAAAGGTTTGTACCGGCCTCATTTTAGAGAGAACAAATTATATACAATTATATTTTGCATAAAAATAAACGATTTTAAAGCAAGTACGTAGTGACGTAATTATCCCCAGTTTTCATAGACTGAGAAACTATACAGTAACTTGTCTAAGGGTTTGAGCAAAAATGTAGGCCTAGTTCAACTACACAAATGCTTCTTTAGCAGTTGTTATGTTAGTTGTTTACATTTTCCAGTTCAAAAGTTGTAGTCATAAAATTAGTATAGCCTATTTTTGTAAACTCAGCACCAGTTTAAGCCACAACAGCCGCAAAAATATCATGGTGGTATTTTGTTTAAGCTGTTGTGGTTTAATATAAACGGGTACTATGGGTGTTTTCTTTTGAGCAAAAATGCAAATAGAATAGCCTTTCTGGTGTGAATGTGATCTTAATAGGATGCAAATTCAAAAGGTTAAAAAAATGGTTAGACTTTATACATGTGATATGTATGTTGCTGTCGCTTAATGTGACAATGGGTATATTATTGTCACTTATAACAGTATGTTCAGAGTCTGAATCTTTTGATCATTCAAGTTGACCAAACCACAGGCTGATTGGTGGTATCCGTCCTTTATTAAAATAGTCATATACAAAGAAGACATACATGATTCATACATTTCTGTCCCTACATAATTTGGGATATTCTTTGTGGTGTATTAATAGCTATATATCAGCGTGACTCTTATTTTTCAGTCTGACTGTCCTTTCTTCTGTGTATTGTTTCATTTTGTAATTAACTTTGCTTTGTCTCTTGTGTTTATGGGTTCCAGCAAACGCTCAACACATAATTGTTTCTGGTTCCTCATGATTATTGTTTTTATGCCCCAGAGCTCAGCATTGTTCTGATTTAAATCTATAGTTGTGAAAATCTAAATCAGGCATTGTAATAATTGCAGCAATTATGACCATTCAGACTATACTGTCATGGAGAAAAAATAAGAACACAAACAAACGTGCCAGAAAAAAAAAAAACGAATTTGAACTCTGGGTGGCAGTGTTATGCTTTTGGATATTTCATCCACTGAACCCTCACTTGGTTACAATCACAGAAAATGTAAATTTGCAGATATGAAAAGATGACAGTGGCGCTAGCAATTTAGATTTTTTGCAATTATGCAAGTGGTGCAAGCAATTTTGATTCACATAAAATGTTGTGATAGTATAAAATCATATTTAATGGATAGTTCCTGTCCTTGATTGGTTGAGCTGTGTTCGAAGCTAATAGGTGTGTGCGACTTGAAACTGCGCAGACTAAAACGCATTACTCACCCCATAGCTGTTCTAGAGCAAAAGAGCTGTTTTCACAAATATGAGCACGATTGCAAACATAACCTTGATGTCCAATTAAAAAAAGATCTCAAAATTATTTATTTATGCACTTGTAATTTTACCAATTCAGATGCAGCTTCTGATTTGAAGTGATTTCATTTGATTTGGAAACAGTTCATAGCATCTTATTATGCTAATTGTATTTCCTGATTGTGAGACAGTTCTTATGCAGTACATGTGGATCTTTCAGATGAATTTGAGTAGTTCTGGTCTTGGTCTTGACTTGGCCTTAGGGTGTGTCTCATTTCTCTGCTCTTACCCCCTTCCCCTCGGTTTTGTGCGTTTATGTGAGGGAAAGTGGTGTCCCAATTCTCATTTTGATTAAGGGCTAGGGCCAATGCGTAGGGCTACATCTTGGTCTTGCCCTGGTCTCAACCTCTCAAAGTCTTGTCTTGGTCTCAACCTCTCAAAGTCTTGCCCTGGTCTCAACCTCTTAAAGTCTCGTCTTGGTCTCAAGTTCTCAAAGTCTCGTCTTGGTCTCAACCTCTCAAAGTCTTTGTCTTGGTCTTAACCTCTCAAAGTCTTGATCTTGGTCTCAACACACACTGGTTTGGCCTCAACTCCTAACAGGCTTGGTCTCGTCTTGGTCTCAACCCCTGAAAGTCTTGGTCTCGTCTTGGTCTCAACCCCACAAAGTCTTGGTGTCGTCTGGTCTCAAACCCTCAAACTCTTGGTCTGGTCTTGGTCTCAACCTCTCAAAGTCTTGGTCTCGTCTTGGTCTCAACCCCTCAAAGTCTTGGTGTCATCTTGGTCTCAACCCCTCAAAGTCTTGGTCTCAACCCCTCAAAGTCTTGGTCTCGTCTTGGTCTCAACCCCTCAAAGTCTTGGTCTCAACCCCTCAAAGTCTTGGTCTCGTCTTGGTCTCAACCCCTCAAAGTCTTGGTCTCAACCCCTCGAAGTATTGGTCTCGATCTTGGTCTCCTCAAAGTCTTGGTCTTGCCCTGGTCTCAACCCTCAAGTCTTGTCTTGGTCTCGTCTTGGTCTCAACCCCTCAAAGTCTTGGTCTCAACCCCTCAAAGTATTGGTCTCGTCTTGGTCTCCTCAAAGTCTTGGTCTTGCCCTGGTCTCAACCCCTCAAGTCTTGTCTTGGTCTCGCTCTTTGTCTCAACCCCTCAACGTCTTGGTCTCAACCCCTCAAAGTCTTGGTCTCGTCTTGGTCTCAACCCCTCAAAGTCTTGGTGTCGTCTGGTCTCAACCCCTCAAAGTCTTGGTCTCGTCTTGGTCTCAACCCCTCAAAGTCTTGGTCTCGTCTTGGTCTCAACCCCTCAAAGTCTTGGTCTCGCTCTTGGTCTCAACCCCTCAAAGTCTTGGTCTCGTCTTGGTCTCAACCCCTCAAAGTCTTGGTCTCGTCTTGGTCTCAACCTCTCAAAGTATTGGTCTCGTCTTGGTCTCCTCAAAGTCTTGGTCTTGCCCTGGTCTCAACCCCTCAAGTCTTGTCTTGGTCTCAACACCTAAACATCTTGGTCTCAACCCCTCAAGTCTTGGTCTTGGCCTGGTCTCAACCCCTCAAAGTCTTGTCTTGGTCTCAAAACACACTGGTTTGGTCTCAACTCCTAACAGGCTTGGTCTCGTCCTGGTCTCAACCCCTCAAAGTATTGGTCTCCTTTTGGTCTCCTCAAAGTCTTGGTCTTGCCCTGGTCTCAACCCCTCAAAGTCTTGTCTTGGTCTTAACACACACTGGTCTTGGTCTCAACCTCTCAAAGTCTTGGTCTTGCCCTGGTCTCAACCCCTCAAAGTCTTGTCTTGGTCTCAACCCCTCAAAGTCTTGTCTTGGTCTCAACACACACTGGTCTTGGTCTCAACCTCTCAAAGTCTTGGTCTTGCCCTGGTCTCAACCCCTCAAAGTCTTGTCTTGGTCTCAACACACACTGGTCTTGGTCTCAACCCCTCAAAGTCTTGTCTTGGTCTCAACACACACTGGTCTTGGTCTCAACCCCTCAATGTCTTGGTCTTGTTTTGGTCTCAACCCTCAAAGTCTTGTCGGTCTCAATGCACACTGGTCTTGTCTCAACCCCTCAAAGTCTTGTCTTGGTCTCAACACACACTGGTCTTGGTCTCAACCCCTCAATGTCTTGGTCTCGTTTTGGTCTCCTCAAAGTCTTGGTCTTGCCCTGGTCTCAACCCCTCAAAGTCTTGTCTTGGTCTCAACACACACTGGTCTCATGTCTCAACCTCTCAAAGTCTTGGTCTTGTCTTGGTCTCAACACACACTGGTCTTAGTCTTGACTTGATCTCGGTCTCTAGACTACAACACTATTGTAAAGAAGCAATCAAATACAAATAACAAATATCAAGCAGCATAGACTCACTCCACACAATGTACAACATGGAGATTTACTTAAAGTACATCAAAACTCATATTTTTATTTATGTATAGCAATACAATTTACATATTAAATAACACTATAATAGAATGCTTTGATATAGCTTTCAACAAAAGAAAAATAGAGAAAAAAAAGAAAAAAAAAACCCCAAGAGAAAAATTTCCTTTGTGTGTTATTCCAGATTACAAAAAGAGGATATGATGGTGACACCCACCTGCTTTGTATGGGGGAATTATTCTTACAAGAGTTATTCTATTGCACTTCTGGACTATGAAACAGATTTTATTCAGATTCAAACGAGGGAAACTAAGAAACCCCACAATCACTGCCTTAGTTTATGATTGTTGTGAGTGTGTTTGGAATATGATGTCAGCCACCTCGGGGACATTTTGTGTTAACCATCAATATGAGAACTAAACACAAAACTAAAAACAAATAAAGTTGATTTATATGAAAATATAAAGTTTGCGACTATATGCCAGGATACAAAGCTTTCAGAGAGCGATGGGTTAATGAAGCAACAAAAGATATGTACATGATAATGTAAATATATTTGCAAATGCAACCCACAAATAATGCTAGGGGAACAAAGGGGAAGAAAGGGGTCACCACAGGGCATAAAGGTCAGAACAGATTTAGAAATGCAGCTTTCACCTCCAATGACCTTACGTGATATCAGTCAGAATATTACCCCAAATGTTGGAGAGATGTGACTTCATTTTTCGGCCTTCTTCTTAGGAGAAACAAGACATTAACAGAATAAACACCTTCAATGTTGGTCCTCTCCATCTGAACAGCATAACGATTTCAATCTTTCTAAAGCATTTCAAAAGACAAATTCAACAGCTTTCTTCTTCAAAAGAAATCAGTAATAGAATACATTCTCATTCACTTGCAACATAAAAAACAAACAAAAATAAAGGTGACCAGTGAAACAAATATTTTTAGTGGAACAATTTTGACAGACAAACTAGAAAGAAAAACAAAAATCAAAACATAAAACATTATTTCGCCTGTGGAATCATCCCAAAAACATTCTTTTTAAAACTGCTTTACCCAACAATAAAAATAAAAACTTTCCCACGTGTTTGGTGAATGAAGTGAATGACAGTTTAGTCTTTGGTAAAAATTAATGAATCACGGGTCCCCTGTTTCTTTAAGACTGATTCTAATGTTACTTTAGCAAGGCCTTTGTGCTGCATCCTGCATGAGAGAACAGTTTATGATATTACGGTAACCGTATCTGAGGATCTTCCACACTGTAAGAAGTCTGTTTAGTGAAGAAATGTTTAGACAGAGTTTCTAGTAAAACCAGTCAATACCAAACACACACACACCTATATCACACACACACCTGCCGAGGTGAAATGAGACTGTACAGAAGGCATCGAGAGACTTGTATACATTATTCTCAAAGTGACGGGACGGCTTGTGACGGAGAAATATTAAAAAAAGGACAAGGTAGAGCAGTATAAAATTACAAAATGAAGTGGGCAAATAACAGAATTAACTCCTCCATGGGTAATGCGTCACATGATCTCATTACCTGTCCGGTTGCACTCAAGTGACACAAGTAGCAGCTTGCAGCATAAAGCAATGGTGAAATCAAACCAGCAGGGGGTGCTAGAGAGGTCACGAGCGCCGAACGCAGTGACTGTGACGCTTAACATTTACAAAAGCACAAGTTATCATGATATACCATATATTCATATATATTAAAAGCAGAATATGAATCATACAAAAGTTCACAGTAGCTGTTTTAATACCACCTTTCTGAAAGTAAATATGGGTTTAACTAGAAGCATAATGAGTAGATCTACTATTTGGGGTGCGGAAGCAAACAAACAAACCAAAACTAACGGTCACATGGTCTTTCATCGGTCAATCTGACGTTGTGTGGTGAGTCTTCGCAAGTTGGATGTGGGGTTAATCTCTTCTTCCAGCTTCTGAGGTGTGCGCTGAAAAGCGTTTTTCATCATTTCGCAGCTTTATTCTGGAATGTGAAAAACAAGGACGTGACGGCGAGAGCTCGAGTGAGCGAGAGAGACTGTGGGCGAGATGGTGGGCTAGGCAGTAACACTGATAGTTTCATAGTGCAAACTAGACAGAACTGTGTTTCATTTCGTTTTGTTTGTCGTGAACTCAAAAAACGTCGGTGCAAATGTTCAGTAGGATAACATTAAGACATAAAATGGCGAAAAAATAAATATCAAAAACTTTTTATCAGTGTAAAAAAGTAATCAGGTTATTCTTTTAACCAAGAGTTCTGGCAAAAAAGGCCTCAGAAAAAGTCTGTCTTAGTCCTTGAAGTTTTACAAAGTTAGATTAAGTGGCTCTCGTTAGGCTTCAGACGAGGGACTCCATGCTCTCAGCCGGGTCCGACTCGTCAGACGTGGCCATACTGCCGTTTCGGTCCAGGGACATGGGGCTGGATCCGTTCTCTTTCGTGCTTATCAGGCTGAGCATAGCTTTGTAAAGGTACTGGTACTGTTCCTGAAACACAGGGACACATAAAACATGACTATAGAATGGGGCATGGTGTTGGAGATAATGAACGTTATAAATACCGTATATAAACACTTACAATGTCGGTGAAGACCCCTGGTCTCATGAGGTTGATCATCTTGGCCACCTGATCAGACGCCCACCGCTCCTTCACTCTCCAGCTGCTGTGACAGTGTGGTGAGCGCACATAACATCCCAGCAGACACTGCACCAAACCTGTCCACACAAAACATCATTACATCATTATAGAGAAACAGACCAAACCACGTCACCTCTTAGGGTGTACTCACAGCAGGGACTTTTATTTTGAACAAAAACCCGAGGCCAGGGCACCGTATGCAGCGATCACACTCGGGAAATAAACTAGACTTGTGAGGTCAAACGTCCTCCTTACAATGTTTCATATGACAAGTTATGAAAAATATTAAACAAGAAATAGGGTAGGACTTTTATTCTATTATTGTTTCATTGAGAACTGACTGGAACATGACGTGTCTATGAGACAAGAAATTAAAGGATGAGGCTAAAAATGAGTGATTGGTGATGTCAGATAGGGTTTTTTAGTATTATTTATATACTACCATTATAGTATTTATTAATATTTAAATTAGCTTTTATTTTAATATTTTTCGTTTTTATTCAATCCATTCAAAAATTATTAGTTTGTTTAGTAATTTTGTTTTATGCATTTGTCAATTGTATTTTTTTTAAATATTTATTTAGGTTTAATTTATTTTTATTTCAGTTTTAAATTTTAGAGCTTTTACTTGAACGTATTTATTTCAGTTAGTAAGCCGTAACCGAAGCAACATTTCTAATTTTCGTTTTTTAAGTTTTTCAGTTTTTAATCAGTTATATATATAAAATCATGTACAATATGACCTAGAATGTGCATGAGGACATTTTTGTTATAACTTTAAGACATTTATGTTCTTATGATACTGTGTAGTGTATTTATTTAAATAAAAAAGGAGAAAAAAAGAAATAAATTCAACCAATCATCTAAATAAATAAAATAATATTAATAAAATAAATAAATAAAATAAATATAATCATAACCATTTATTACAATTCACCCAATTCATTTCTAGTTTCTTTTAATATTATAGATTCCTTTTTATAGATCATGGTCAGGCCATTTTCTGTCTCATTTCATCTGATGTTCCTGCTTTGAATTCTCCCACTATAAACACTATATTTAAGTCTATAGGAATGGAATCCATTACTGTTTCTATTGTTTGACACACTAAGGTGCTGTGATCCAATTAGCTCTAACGAGTATTCCTTAATTTCAACAGACATCACTTTGCAACAAACGAGTAACAATGGCCCCTTCATGTTCATTCCTTATGTTAATGTGGTGAGCTCGCCTCATCTGATGAACATGGTGGACTAATTGAGCTTTTCAGAATGTGTAATGTTACTATGGTATCAGCCCTAAGAGCTTTTCAGAAGATGGCAGTCTTAATTAGCATTGCATTCATTAGTGGTGAAGATATGCTAGTCTGTGAAGTGCTCCTCCTCCTGAAGCTGAGATCTGGCTCTCCTGTGGCGTTATTCCTGCACGTCTCCTGGTGTTCGACAGAGAGAAACTTCTGCTGTGAAGGAAGGTGAACTCTCTGTAGTCTCGAAGCGGAAGGCCTTTCGTTCGTGACACTGTCTCTATCAGATTTACAGGAGCTGAACATGAAGGATGGCCAAAAAAGCTGACACATCAAAAGCGAATGTTTGAGGCTGAATATGCAGGATTTTAAGTGCATATGAAGCAAGTCACAAAACATGAAACATTTTTGTAGTATGTTGAATTTATGACCTGCTCCATACTATCAGACAGTTAAAGAAAAAGCAAATTATGAATCCATCCCTTCAGCCCCTGAAGCCACAGTTTTCAGGCGTACACAGGGTTTGTACATTAAAGAGGCACATGTGGATTAAAAGAGCATTACGTACTCATCATGAACTATAGTGGGTCCATCTCTGGTCATGGCCTCCTCTTTGATGACGTTGATGAGCTCAAAGGTGCTGCTGATGGGAGCGTCAGGGTTTGGCCACTTTGGGCACTGAAAATGACGAACTTCTAAAACATAATCATCCTGAAGAGAGAAAGTGACATAATATTAGAGGAAATACATACAATTTCTATTTATCTATTCTTTAGAGTTTCAAGCCTGACCTGAGTGGCCTCCAGGATGAAGTCATGAATGATGATCTGCTCTTCATTGGAGAGACAGAGTCTGTCTTTACTGATGAGTGTGACTGTAAACGCCTCACAGTTCATGGCTTCCTCTCGACTCGGCCAATACACAAACTCGTCCTCCGCCTGCGGGAGCAAACGCCCGTGAGAAACAACACTGAGCAATCTCAGGAACACAGGAGACATTTCTGTCCCCAGGACATCATACGTACAAAACTGCATGAACATTAACTCGAAAATACATTTTATTATTCAGCAAAATGTCATGCACATTAAGCTAACTACACATTTAAAACACATAATTAAAAACATTAATTAAAAATGACACAGAACACCAAAAATAGCATTTTCTGCATGTCCAAATCTCTAAACTTTATAATGAAATATTATGATTAAAATCCTTCAGAAATGTCTTGCATTGTTGTGTGACTTTATATCTAAACTGCTTTAAAATGAAAAAAACATTTGATCTAATATTTTAGATAAAATAGACATTTTAGTCAAGTCCCCAGGTTTTCACTCAGTCCTGTTAGACTATTACATCCCCCCGCTGAAAAACATGGAATATTAAATAAACTTTTTCTTTAGATGTAATTTTTTTAATTTTAAAAATATTAACTTTTGGTCAGGCAATAGAAATGTCTCAGTGTCCTCACACTATTAGCATCAATGATATGTGGCCATATGCCATATATTTGATAACTTTTTGCTTTAAAAGTCAATCCTGTTACCTTCAGTCCTGTTACATTTTTTTTTCTTTTTCTAAAAAAATAAAATTAAACCACTATTTTTATCATTTTTGTTCAGCCCATAATTTATACAATTATTTAATTAATTAATTAAATTAAATTAAATAAATAAGCTTGAGGCTTCGGTCGTCTTTTTTTGTTTTTAAATGTGTTTTTCTTGTTATATCAAAATACACCTTACTTTAATAGTGGTTTTATTGCCACAAATATTTTTGAACATATAACCAAGAATTTCTTTAAAATAAACACTTTCTTGTGGGGAAAACAAAGGCATTAATCGACATGCTTCTAAACTTGCTCTTTAAATGACACATGATTTTGGTCACAGGATTGAGAAAACATGCGTCCATATTCTACTTAAACCTTGTAAAACATAAATAAAGTTGCCTAGATTGACCAATACACATTTTGAATAGTTAATTATGTGTAGTATTAGATTCAATGTTGAAAAAGATCAAAAATAAAGTTTATTTTTGAAGAGTTACAACAATCAAATGTCACCCATTCGGTGGAATGGCCCACAACCAGTTCCCATAATTCCCTGCTCAGACATCAGCTGACCCAGAGGAGCACAGTCTCTAACATTACCGTGAGCTTCATCCTCTACAGAAGCTCCTGAATACCCACCAGGCCCTGGTTGTCTGGTAACATGACGATGATTTGAGCGTTGTGGTCCCAGATCATCCTCCAGAAGTCTTTAGTGGTGTGAGGCAAGGGATGCTGGGTAATGATGAACTCATTGCTCCGGTAATAGCCCTAGTAGTAGTGAGAAAACATTCAAAAAAACAAAAGGACCAATCAATTGTGGCTTTCAGGCAGTAAACAACATTTAATTTCAGTCACTTAATAAACCCTCAGGGCTTTAGATATCAGTAAGTAGAGGTTAAAAATGCTGAACTACAGAGTGAAGTCTGTGTTTGACTCATCTTTGATTGTCTTCTTTAAGCCACATATAAACCCTTTTATACAGTACCAGAGCACAGGTGCTGTGAAACCAACATTACTTCAAATGTTCATTGTTGCAAGCGTGAAGCAGATCTGTTTTTCCCAGAACACCGAGCGCTAATCCAGTGCAGGTTAGTGTTTAACTGTGGGCGGCTTCAGCACTCACCATTATATAAGACGCATTGATGTAATCAGTGCCTTTCATTCCCGGCAACGGTGCGAGACCAACACGTGCTCTTTCCGCTGAGAGGGACAAAAACAGCCAATCAGGACGCAGAATAAGAGCAGGGCAGGATCTCATTAGATCACACAGGTCAGAAATATGAGCTGCAGTTTAGATACTTGGATATTAGTGACCATAATTATCATAAAGGGTCAAGTTATGAGATACAGAATATAAAAGAAAAGAAAATGGCCACAGTACACAATAAGCCATATGTAATAAATCAATCGGATGTGCAATTACATTTATGTACATAAGTTACTCACAGGGGACAACAGAAGAGTTGCGGTTCTTCTCTTTGTTGCAGTCTTTCTGAGCACTGAAACACTCCACAAATCTCGCATTGCACTGAGTCACCAACTGTACATAAGGAAATATTATATTTCATAGTAGAACAAATACATCCCATAAGACAAAGCCGACCTTTAGAATTCAACAGGAAGGAAATAAGTCCAGTTTGGGCTCAATAGACAAAACAAAACAAAGAAAAAAACACAAAACAAATAAAAAATCAGCTTTTAACAAAACATAAGATTTAGTTCAAACTAGGGCTGTCAAACGATTAATCACATCCAAAATAAAAGTTTGTGTTTACATTATATATGTGGGTGTACTGTGTATAATTATTTTGTATATAAATAAATACACACACATGCATGTATATTTAAGAAAAAAAATATTATTCATGTATAAAATATTTATATTTATATATAATATAAATTATATAAATCTATACACAGTATATACATGAAAATATTTCTTAAATACACAAGCATGTGTGTGTGTGTGTTTAAATAAAATAATTAAACACAGTGCACCCATATATATTCTGTAAACACAAACTTTTATTTTGGATGTGATTAATGGTTTGACAGTCCTAGTTAAAAGACAAAACAAACTCAGATTCATGACATTAAAGTATTGCAATTCCAATCTCTGGAACTCAACCGGACAGAAATACACCGGCAGTTACAGCCGACCCAAGCAAACATGGTGACGATTTATATTCAGGTTTGAACCATAAAACGTCAGAATTTCAGGGCTCAATAAAACATTTTATAAACTGATGAAACTCACATATCACACACTTTACCCACACAGAAGCTGTCAGAGATCGGCTGTAAGTCACAGCGGGCAAACCAGGTATGAAACCATAAAGTATTAGCCGATAAAAGTGAACCAATTTCATTCAAAATTCTGCATAAATGTGCATTAAAATATCTTCTGATATGCTAAAAATAGCCGTTCTGCAGTCAGCTTGGATGTAAAAGTCTTCACGTGAGGATAGAGATGGTCCTCACCTTGAACTGCTTCTCCAGCCGTGTTTTGGCCCCGGGCCCCGGCGTCAGGATGCTGTTAACGTAACTGTGCATCTGACTGGAGGCCACCTCCGTCTCCTTACCCAGAATGGCTTCCATCAAGGCATCGTGGATGAAAATATACTGCTCCTGAACACACACACACACACAGGGCCTCAGAGACGTGCTGGATGACACACACAGGACACATGTGGACAGGTGACGCACCTCGGTTTGGACCAGGTAGTTCCTCTGAGTTCGTATGTGTTTGAGGAAGCCCAGCACATTGACTGAGCCTTTATCCTTCAGCTGCTGAAGCATACTGTCAATCACGATGTACGTTCCCGTCCGGCCCACACCAGCGCTGATGCGGAAAACACACCAATGACATGTAAAACTGCTCCGTTTAGTCTTTAAATGAGCCAGTGTGTGTGTGTGTGTGTGTTACCTGCAGTGTACGAGCATAGGGCCCATCTCTGGGGTCTGAGCGGCAGAGGATCTCCTGACGAAGGTGAGCACAGGTAACGTGTACTCCGGGGACGCCCATGTCCGGCCACTGGGTGTAGTGATACTGCAGGACGCTTCTCTCGCTCTGACGACCTTTAGTGTTTCCCTTCTGACCCTGAACACATGATCACACCAACGTCTCACCACTACACACCACTCTTAGAAGAACAACAACAAAGAACAACCCAAGCAAAAACATTCTACAATGCATTTCATATTTACTAACCAAAGCCTTTTTTTGCAACACAGACCCATTTATTAACATGTTTTAAACTAGTGAGAATCTTCCTCATGTCCGTTTTTTTTTTCTTCTACATTTTTGAGGATATTTTCAGAAACGTGGCCCTGGCAAGTAGTGAAAAAGGAAGCTTTTGGGCAATTGCATCTGACAGTCATTAAACCCAGTCTATCTTCAAATAACCTGTACTTGACATTCAAACCAGCCGCACTGATGTGTGATTCTATGGCACAGCTTTTTTAAAACCATACATGCACTTTTCATTGTGGCATTAAAAAGATGGCACCCAACCTCAAATCTTATGGACATTTCTGTCCTTTTCAGTTTTGTTTTTTTGATCACTTTGTCTGTGTTAAAGCTAACTGCAAAAAACTTGCCACAGGTGTGTATTTTTATTGGAATTTTACTATTTCACCATCATTTACTTAAAAAAATGCATTATGTACAAAAAATACTCCCTCTCAGCACCGTTTGGACAAAAATGTCCCCATTGAAACCCATTAAAACTGCCATTTTTAATCCCCGGTTCAGTTAACTTTAAAATTATGCAATCTTTGTTAAGAGGCTTTCATTCTGATGGCAAGTCTTCAAATTTTTATTTTTTACTATTTTTTATCAGATGGTGCCATTTTTCTTAAGTTTGGCCTATAAAACAAATATCGCTTTATTCCTGTTTTCTGTTTCGGCATACTATAGAGCCAACTGGATAAATTATGCAACAATATTTGTGTGGGTGTGTTGGTATGGATGTCAGAGTGTGGTTAGTATGTGTGTTTTAAAAAAATATGTGTGTGTGCGTGCATGTGTGTGTTTGTAATACTGAGAGAGAAAAGTGCAAAAAAACAAGTCCAATGACTGTGAGCACCAGTGGGGTTTTACTGGCACCCAGTGGGGAAAATATGTTACTACGCCCAAACAAACTGTTACCGAAAGCTCATTTCTTGAGATATCATCCTCAAATTTGGAACACAACCTATTTACATTTATGGCTTTGATTTTATTGCAGTTTTGAGTTCAACCTGATTTATAAAATATATATTTTATATACAAAAAAAATTATAAATAATTTTCATAAACTTATACCTATATAACTTTTTTTGGTATTTACTTATTATTATTTTTTTACCTCAGCAATAATCTGCAAAGGGTCTTCTTTAAAATGATACCAAACTTAAGTCTGTGCTCCAAAGCGTCACATTTTTATGATTTTTGTCCTCTTTTTACCTATGTGTAACTTTTTTAAATTGATGCACAAGGGTTAAAAACAGCCTTATTTCTTGTGTATTCTGAAGGAGATTTACAGAGAGAGCGGATCACTCTCTCCGACACTAGGAAGGCCAGGACCTCACATACACTCCTTCACACACTCGCTCTGGCTGTTAATGCCTAACCATAATCCTTCACACAGGTCAAACCATTATTATGAGGGCCTTCTCCAGTTTGATGAGGTCATTTGAAAACTGATGCTTATAAAACTATATCAATCTGAATAATAGACAAAGATTGTTGTTAGGAGTTAAATGGCATTGTGTAACGGGAGCAGGGAAGGCATGAGGAGAAGAGGAACTAATGCAGGATATTTAACAAACAAAGCAAACAGGAACCAAAGAACACAAAGGGCAGGAACACCACAAACGGCCAAAACACTGGGCTTACACACACTGACACGACACCATGAGACAACGGACTAATATGGGGAACCCAAAAGAACTATATATCAAACACTAATACATAAAAGAAGAAACAAGTGATACGACACATCGTACCATCTCAAGCTAAATGTATTTTAGGACCCGTCATGAAGGAAAAACTAATCAAAACAGGATTGACAGTTTAATTTAACACACATTTAACAAACAAGTCGTGTGGTCAAACTAGTGAAACTATGAGGTGCTTCATAGAGTCTAAATCACAGTAACAGGGGTTTCAATGTTTAAATGTGAGGATTCGCCTATCCTTACATTTAAACAACCTGAATACCATGTTTTTCATAAACACTTTTTATTATACTGACTGAAACTATCACAGCCTGATAGTGACCAATAATGGAAGTGGTCTAAATATATATATTAAAAAAATAAAAATAAATAAAAATAAACAATAAAACATTTACACTACTGGTCAAAAGTTTTAAGATCGGTAAGATTTTTAATGTTTTTAAAGTAAGTCTATTCTGCTCCCCAAGGCTGCATTTATATGAATGATTAAAAAACAATAAAAAAAACATTAATATTGCAAAGTATTATTACAATTTAAAACGTCAGTTTCTTTGTGAATATATATAGTAAAGTGTAATTTATTCCTGTGATCAAAGCTGAATTTTCAGCATCATTACTCCAGTCTTCAGTGTCACATGATCCTTCACAAATCACTCTAATATGATGATTTTATGCTCCAAAAACATGTATGATTATTATCCATGTTGAAAACAGTTTTTTACATTTTTATTTCAGGATTCTTTGATGAATAGAAAGTTCAAAAGAACAGCTTTTATCTAAAATGGAAAGTTTTTGTAACATTAAACACTACCCTTTAAAAAGTTTAGGGTCAGTAAGAATTTTTATTAAATTTTTTTGGGGAACATTACATTGATCAAAAGTGACAGTAAAGACATTTATAATGTTAGAAAAGATTCCATTTTTAATAAATACTGTTCTTTGAACTTTCTATTCATCAAAGAATTTTGAAAAAAATGTGACAACTGTTTTCAACATTGAAAGTAATAATGAATGTTTTTGGAGCATAAAATCATCATATTAGAGTGATTTGTGAAGGATCATGTGACACTGAAGACTGGAGTAATGATGCTGAAAATTCAGCTTTTTTCAGAGGAATAAATGACATTTTAATGTGTATTAAAATAGAAAACAATCATTTTAAATTGTCATAATATTTCACAATATTACAATTTATATTAATATTTATTATGTATTATTAATATTTTTGTTTAAAAATGCAGCCTTGTTGAGCAGAAGAGACTTATAAAAACATGAAATGATCTAAAACGTTTAACCGGTAGTGTATGTATACTGAGTGTATGTAGACTGAACTGGTCACTTGCATATTGTTATCCTACTGTTAGTTTCACTGCTTCTGTTGCTCTCATCATTTGTAAGTCACTTTGGATAAAAGCGTCCACTAAATGACTATTGGAAGTGGATATATTTCCATTTTATGTTCATCAAATTGAGTATTTGCTAATAGAACAAGGAGAGGTTGGAAATACATGGGTGGAAAACGTAAAAAAATGAATAAACAAATACAGGCTTTTTGTTCATGCGTTTCAGAAATTGTCTATATTAATTAACCTAAAAAGTGTTTTTTAACACATACGTAGTAAATAAAGGCACCCGTTCAGTGTGTGTTTTGTAGCGTAAGAATGATAAATGTTTACCTTCTTTACTTTGGTGTTTCTGATGGTGAAGATGCGGAGTGTGTAGCACGCCATCACTTTGGTTCTCTTCAGTGTCACCACAATATTACCGTACTCCTCGCTGTTCTCGGTCGGCCAGTACTGGTCACACTTTCTCTGTGAGACACACACACACACAACAGGACCCGTGGTTTAAGAGGCCATATGAAACGAGCGATTGGGAAACTGTAATGGTCATCACGACTCACTCGGCCTTTCTCCACCAGGTTAGTGATCATGACGATAACGCCGGTGTTCTGTTCCCACACCATCCGCCAGAAGTCCTCAAACGTGGATTCGAGCGGACCCTGAGCGGCCACGTACGCCTTGGGTTTATTATAGCCCTGTAGAGGACAGAGATGCAGGATTACACACACCGTCAGGTGATCACTCGTACTGAAGCGCTCACGTCTGCACACGTCACTCACGTCCACATAGTTGGCATTGATGTAGTCGCTGTGTTTGGAGTCTTTGCCCGCCAGAGGCCGGAGCTTCAGCTCGACTGTGGTCGTCTGCAGGAGGAGAGATGGACAGTGAGACACACGTCTACACATCGAAGAAAACATGCAAACTCAACTCTGGAAACATTGTGACAAAATATTGCCTTTGATGAAGCACAAAATGCTCACTCGAAACATTGGCAAAATATGTAAGATAACAGATCATCCTCATTAAGTTTAAGTTTACCAAGGCTGCACTTATTTGATCAAAAGCACAGTAAAAAACAATCATATTTTGACATGTTATTGCAATTTAAAATGACTGTTTTCTATTTTAAAATGTATTTAAAATGTAAAATCATTCTGATTTGCTTATCAAGAAACATTTATGATTATTATCGATGTTAATAACAGTTGTGCTGCTTCATATTTCTGTGGAAACCATGAAACACTTTTATTTCAGGATTATTTGATGAATTGAAAGCTCCAGAGAACAGCAGTGATTTGATACAGAAAAATCTTTTGTAACATTATAAATGTCTTCACTGTAATTTCAGATTAAATGAGTGCCTCCCTGCTGTAATAACATCTGTAAAGAACAGAGAATGGTCAGACTCGGTCACAGGCGTTCTCAGACTCGGAGGACTGACGGACAGACTCACAGGCGATGATGTTGATGTATCTGTTCTTGTGTTTGTTGTCCGGATGATTGGAGTGTTCTGATGTGATCTTCATATCCGCCGTGCAGCGCTGCACTTCCTCAACACACACACACACACACACACACATCTCACTTTCAGTTTTTCACCATACAAAAATTCAGTAAGAATTGTTATTAAAAAAAATTATAAAAAAATTGCTCTTTTTCATACACATAAGATTTGCAGAGCAGGAAAGAAAGAAATGTAATTTCCCCAAAACTCAAAGTGATTTTCAGAGTTCCTGAAGATGTAGAAGTTTACATTTACATTTATTCATTCATCAGAAGCTGAACATGTGACAGAGATTCATCTAATAGAGTCCATGTAGTTCAACACATTAATACTACATTTTGGATTCATTTTGGACAGTATATAAATAGTTTTTATAATTGGCTTTTACAGTTTGTTCCTGCATTGTTACACGTGACGTCTGATTCCTGTGCTTTACACAGACTGTGTGTAGTTTACAGGATGATGTCAGAGTTCAGCACGGCTATCATCCTGTTCACAGATCTCTCAGTAAACACACCAACACATGACGCAGTGTGTGTTAACAGCAAAAACACTGAGATGTTTAAGTGACGTGCCAGAAAACAGGAACTGGCTGCGTGTGTATTAGTTTGTGTTGTGTTTGCAGGGTGTGTGAACACGGTCGTTTAAAACCACGAGAACTGCCCAGGGCTGTTTTCACTGACTCTCTCCTCTGCACACACACACACACACACACGCACAGCACGCACACACACACACACACACACACACACACACACACACACACACACACACACACACACACACGCACGCACACACACACACACACGCACACACACCTGTGTGGTTTCTGGTACAGTGCACCTGAACTAACCCCGCTCACATGCGAGAAGAGCTGCTCTCAGGATAAAGTCAGCATGTGTGTGAGGATGATGCCACCACTGTCAGGTCTGGTCATGTGACCTGTGATGTCATATGTGATGTCATCTGGTGGTGTTACGAGAGGTGTTTGCTTTAAAGTCAGCATGAACACATCAACTAACACATTTACTTCCTCAAGTGAAAAAGTATTCAAAAAGAAGACAGTTACATTGGGAAGTGAGTGGATGATGAAAAGTGTGCTTTCCATTATCTGGATGCAAAATAACTCAAACCGCAAAGCCTGCTGGGAAACGAGGCGAGTGAGCTAGATGAGGAGAACACCTCGACGGACAGCATCTCAATGGTTAACATGACGAGACATCAACACAACAGAGAACTTGTGTTTATTGACCAAATGTCACAATTCAGTGTTAGGAAATTAATTTAATATTATCTTAGTAAATATCAAATATCAGTTTATTGATTATTTGATGTCTGTGAATAAATGTCCTATTTCAAAAACTCTAGAATGGGTTCAAGTCATTTTTATTTGGAATAATTGAATCTGTCTGGTGCTGAGGGTTGTAGGTATGTTCTAGGAAATCTTACATCTAATGAACAAATTCTTAAATATTAAATCAATCCTCCAAATTATGATGATGTGCTGGGGTTATTTGTATTAATTAAGGAAAAGATCAAAACAAGACATTGTTTGTATCGTTTTGATTATTGACGTCCATCCATTTATCTTCTGTTTATTAAATGATAATGCACCTGGGAACAAAACACTGTTATTCATGATTTGCTATTCACTATTCTATAACACTCAGCAGAATACAATGAAGTTGTTTTTTGTTGCTAAGACATTAGAAGGCTGTATTACCTACATCAGCAGTCGAAAATAATCTCTAAATAGCAGTTTGGCTGTGCAGTTATTATGTTGTTAGGCTATTATATTATTTGGTCATTTTACCTTAGTAAAAATATCAATTAAATGTGGGGCATGTGATTTTCTTTTTTTGCCATTTTTTTCAAAATCACTTGAAATCCTATTCCTGAACCACTCACAGCCACTGAGTGAAGCACTGAAATGAAAATTAAGCAATTTAAGTCATCTGTGGAACGAGCAGGACTCGACAAACTCCAGCCAATCATTTCCAAGACCACCTCCAATCATTGGACAGCCAGTGCATCCCCTCCCCCATACCCAGCCCGTGTGTCAATCAGACGGCCGTACCATCCCCCTCCCCCATACCCAGCCAGTGTGTCAATCAAACGGCCGTACCATCCCCCTCCCCATACGCGCGCGCATCTTAAAAGAGTTGATATTATCATAAAAGAGGTTGAGGAACCAATCACAGTTTTATAAAAGACAAAAATGATTTTATGTTGTCTTTAAAGTGCATTAAAACTAAATCGCAGTGTTTTTCTCAGACTCTGGTGTTCTCCATTCACTCTGCTCTCGTTTTCAGCTGAATGCCAAACTTCTCCAAGTGTCCTCTTGCTTTTTCCCTTTGAGTCGGTCCATCTAAACCCCTCATGCCCGGGCCGAATATAATCCCAGTGCCTGTCCAGGCCAAGCCCCCCCTGTCCCCCAGTCCCCCTGTTCCCATGATCACTCCGGCCCAGCAAGTGCTTCTTGTTTCGGCCCCAGTTGCACAAAGCCACTTGTCAGGGGCCTCGGGCTCCGTCCAATGGGGGTTTGGCTCAGCTGTCCTCGGCTGGAGTAGTGGAGGGGTCAGGAACCACAGAGGAGTCCATTGAGGGGAAACCCCCAGGAACCACTTCCCCATGTCCATCAAGCCCACATGAGCGCAGGCACACACTTTCTGAGGAACAAAGGGGCCAAATGAGGCCCTCAGAGGAGCCCTATGGCCCACACACCTCTCCCTGCTCTCCTCCACTCATTCTCTGAATCTGAACCAGGGAAAGTAGAAGACCTACTTCCAAACTAAATGCAAAGATTTTCCTTTCCATTTTTACAAACACAACAGACACAAACTCCATTCACACAGAGTTCTGGACTTACTAACGAGTGTGCAGCAAAACAACAGGACTGTCAATCAATTATGATTAATTAAACTAATATACTTAGAAAAATGAAGGTGCTTAAAAATAAAACATGCTTTTAATTTAATTTAAACTTCCAAAATGATTTTTTACATATATAATTGTTTTAATTTTTAATGTTTTAAATAAATGATCAACTTTGAACTAAACTACTTAGAGTTTTCCAACCTATCAAAGCAAGCTATTATTAATTTAATTTAATTTAATTTAATTTAATTTAATTTAATTTAATTTAATTAATTTAATTTAATTTAATTTAATTTAATTTCCAAAATCAATTATTAAATATATATTTGATTTAATTTTTTATGTTGTAAATATAAGATTAACTTTGAACTAAACTAATTAAAATTAGCCGGCCCACATATTTAAGTAAAATCTGTATAATTTATACATAAAGAAATGATTTAACAAATAAAAAATGACCACCTAATCTTAATATTTATTATAAAATAAAATAAAATGAAAGAATAAATAAATCATAAGCAGGTAGTGTTTGCGAGTGCACACTTCCACCTGAAGGACGGGCTCAGATTGTTTCGCTGAACTGCTGATATTTAAATCATTAATAATTGGTGAAAAAATCCATTCTGTCTACGAACCGCAAACATTTATCAACGCATCCGAGTAAAAAAAAAATGTAGTAATGTGGGCACGGCCAAAGCTCAGACCTCCAGAACATCAGGATCCTTCAGAATCCTGATCCACAGAGGACACAATAAACACAGCGCGTGTGTGTGTGTGTGTGTGTGCACAGCTCTGACCTGCAGCGATCATCTGTTGTCAAACATTTGAGATCATTCATTGATATTCACCTGTGCAACTGAAGCACAAGCAGACGCTGTGGCCCAAGACTCAATGGTTAACTAATTACCAGTCATCCTGGTACAAACTGCCATCACATTAGTCAGACAGAATGTTGTGGTGGTTTTCTGGCTTCTGCGCCGCACTAACACACACACACACACACACACACACACACACACACACACACACACACGCACACACACACACACACACACAGCAGAGAGTCCAAACTCAGTGTGAAAGAGATGCCAGTGTTCAGATGGCCTAATTCATTCTCACACAGGCTGAGTTCGACAGGCTCGTCCTGCCAGAAACCAACATCTGCGGAGGATCCCGGCCCAGCTGTTCTCAGACCTGTCGACAGGAGCACTGCAGCGAAGAACCGCACGAGACGCCACCTCTGCTTACTGAAGTCTGAGATGTAGAGATGGGACACTCTTGTAAATTGTGTGTGTGTGTGTGTGTGTGCAGATCTTACCTCAAAATCTTCTGAGAAGCCGTGTTGGTTGTTGGAGTAGAGCTCTGACACATGCTTGATAAACTGTTTAACAGGGATGGCCTCCATATCATCTGAAACACACACAAAAGAGACATGCATCTTCGCTTCTGTTGTCTAATCAGAAAACAAGAATTACCATCAAAGTGAAGTCAGTGTGCCTGATAAAAATATATTATTTAATATATAATATAATAAAATATTCAACAAAATAATAAACAAATACAATATTTGTTTTGGATAAAAACAATAATTGTTTTGGATAAAACATCAAACAAAAGATAAATAAAAATGATTTATCAATAAATAAAATTATTAATATAATTGTTTTTTTTAATATATTATACAATTATATGAAATTACACAATAACTTATATGCAGTTCCTCTTAAATACATTTTAGATTTTCAATTTTCAAATTGTGATTGGCACTATTTTGGCATAGATAATTTTAGCAAAAATATTACATATTTTTTTATGCTGTATCACATTTTTGAAAACTGCACTACAACAGTAGATTTGACTATAAAGTCTGTGAGCAATAATGGCATACGAGCGTCTCCAGTGCTGGTGGATTGATCCTTCTTAACGGCAGCACCCGTGCTTTATATGATTTACTTGATGATAAGATAATCAACAACTCAATGTGTTTACTGTTCAACTTCAGTCACGGTGAAACACCAACCAAACCTGAGCGGATTCACACGCCCCACACACACAACATGCCAACAAACTATCACTCAAACTGTCTAGAGTCTAAATACACACGGATAAGCCTGTAACGAGAAAAATAAACACACACACAGCCACATCAAGGTAAAACCTGATTTAACTCCAATCAAGACAGAAAAAAAGCCTGTAATCATTTCATTTTAATTTGGCTATAACAAAGTTACAACTAAAATGTATAATTACAGTTAAAATCAGAGGTCAGAGGAGAATGTGCCGACTGATTCAAGCTGATAGAAGAGCAACTTTGACTGAAATAACCACTCGTTACAACCGAGGTATGCAGCAAAGCATTTGTGAAGAAGACACAACACACACAACCTTGAGGCGGATGGGCTACAACAGCAGAAGACCCCACCGGGTACCACTCATCTCCACTACAAATAGGAAAAAGAGCGACAATTTGCACGAGCTCACCAAAATTGGACAGTTGAAGACTGGAAAAATGTTGCCTGGTCTGATGAGTCTCGATTTCTGTTGAGACATTCAGATGGTAGAGTCAGAATTTGGCGTAAACAGAATGAGAACATGGATCCATCATGCCTTGTTACCACTGTGCAGGCTGGTGGTGGTGGTGTAATGGTGTGGGGGATGTTTTCTTGGCACACTTTAGGCCCCTTAGTGCCAGTTGGGCATCGTTTAAATGCCACGGCCTACCTGAGCATTGTTTCTGACCATGTCCATCCCTTTATGGCCACCATGTCCCCATCCTCTGATGGCTACTTCCAGCAGGATAATGCACCATGTTACAAAGCTGGAATCATTTCAAACTGGTTTCTTGAACATGACAATGAGTTCACTGTACTAAAATGGCCCCACAGTCACCAGATCTCAATCCAATAGAGCATCTTTGGGATGTGGTGGAACGGGAGCTTCGATGCCCTGGATGTGCATCCCACAAATCTCCATCAACTGCAAGATGCTATCCTATCAATATTGGCCAACATTTCTAAAGAATGCTTTCAGCACCTTGTTGAATCAATGCCACGTAGAATTAAGGCAGTTCTGAAGGTGAAACAGTATTAGTGTGGGGTTCCTAATAATCCTTTAGGTGAGTGTATATATATATATTCACATATACTACCGTTTAAAAGCTTGGGGTTGCTAAGATAGTCTAAAATATCATTACAATTTAAAATAACTTGTTTATTTTAATATATTGTGTATATATCCTATTATATGGCTTGGAAGAGACAGGACATATAACTCTGATTGTATTGGTTTTGAAAGAGAGAGTCACATACACGGATGGCTTCAGGGTCAGTAAATCATGGGCTATTTTCATCCTAGGGTGAACTATCCCTTTAACACTAATAAAGGTGGTTCACACACCTTCTGTCTTTTTCCTAAAGTGTCTACAGCTGAATACTGCTAACAAACGAATTCTGGCATCCACTGAGGCCAGAAACAAACTGGGAGATTCAGCCAGAAACTGAAGGCTCTATTTAGCAGGAAAGCGTCCATGTTTGAAAGAACAGTGAACTCGAAGCGCCATCTGAGCCGGAGCCAGCGGAGAGAGAGGCTGCTGTCCACACTAAATGGATCTTTGTAAATACCGAGGCCAGTCCTCGCCAAGCTGGAACACAGACGCCTAAATTGGATTGAGGGCACTGTGCCACTGTTATTGTGAGTCGTGCCACCTCACAACAATGAAAATCGGTTCCAATGAAGTGCTTATGGGAAAGCCCGAACAAATCAATGGCTCTCGTTGCATTAAGATCTGGGTAACCTGGACCTGGGCCTTCAGACCCTGAAAACTCACACACTGTCCACTTCTGTTCCACTGCACTCTAACTAATTATCTACACACACAGATCAGATTAAGCCATTTTCTTGGCTCCTAACCTTAATTGGCTAATGTGTATGCATGTAAAGGTGTGTGTGAACATGCAGAGGGACCAGATAAACAACAGGGACTCTCAAAACATCTCCTGTTTCTATTTTCAACAAACCCTTTAAAGTAGCTCACACTCATCCAATCCAGCTTACAGTAAACACCACACGGCCACAAAACCTTTCCTTAAAAACAGGAACTCCATTCCAAAAGTGTCATGGGTTCAGCAGTCAGACCTACAGCCCATAATATCAACCACCATATTTATATTTGTAATCATAAAGCATAATTTCATATCGCAAGAGATTTAGAGAATTGCGCATACATGTGCAAACACACTGACAAGGGTGGTGAGGATGGTTGCCAGGGTGTGTTGATAAGCTGTTGCGAGTGGTTGCTAGGAATAGGGAGTCATGGATGGTTGCCAGGGTCTGTTGATAAGGTGTTGCGAGTGGTTGCTAGGACATTAATAGGGAGTCGTTGGTGGTTTCCGGGCTGTCGATAAGATGTTGTGAGTGGTTGCTAGGACATCAATTTGGAGTTGTGGATGGTTGCCAGGGTCTGTTGATAAGGTGTTGCGAGTGGTTGCTAGGACATTAATAGGGACTCATGGATGGTTTCCAGGCTATCGAAAAGGTGTTGCAAGTGGTTGCTAGGACATATCTGTTGGTGGTTTCCAGACTGTTGATAAGGTATTGCAAGTAGTTGCTAGGAGATTAATAGGGAGTCATGGATGGTTTCCAGGCTGTTGATAAGGTGTTGCGAGTGGTTGCTAGGACATTTATAGGGAGTCGTTGGTGGTTTCCGGACTGTTGATAAGGTGTTGCGAGTGGTTGCTAGGACATTTATAGGGAGTCATGGATGGTTTCCAGGCTATTCGAAAAGGCATTGCAAGTGGTTGCTAGGACATATCTGCTGGTGTCTGTTAAAAAACTTCTACTTTATTTTTATTTATTTTTATTTCTATAACTATTTACTTATTTGTGTTATGAATGCTTTGGCAATGTAAAGATTTTTTCACCATGCCAATAAAGCTATTTGAATCTTGAATCTTGGTGGTTTCCAGGCTGTTGATAAGGTATTGCAAGTAGTTGCTAGGAGATTGATAGGGAGTCATGGATGGTTTCCAGGCTGTTGACAAGGTGTTGCGAGTGGTTGCTAGGAGATTAGATAGGGAGTCATGGATGGTTTCCAGGCTGTTGATAAGGTGTTGCGAGTGGTTGCTAGGACATTAATTTGGAATCGTTGGTGGTTGCCAGGGTCTGTTGATAAGGTGTTGCGAGTGGTTGCTAGGTCTTTGCTTGAGTATTATGGGTGGTTGATAGGGTGCCATGTGAAGATGCAGGTAGTTGTCAGGATATTTCATTGGTGGTTGCCAGGGTGTTGCTAGGCAGGTTGTTGCTCATGTGTTATTGGTGGTTGCTAGGTGGTATCTAGGGTGATATTGGTGGTTAAGCCCAATTCGCACCACACAGTCAAACACAATAAAAGCAAGTTTGCTGTTGGATTTAGATTTTTTTTTAAATATGTCATTTTTACACTGTCCCCATAGACACAAACAAACTGAATTGTGCGTTAGGTGAACATGAACTGAACATGTTTAATTGGGTGAAAATCAGCTCTGACCAACGCCAGCAGACGGTGGCATCTTCATACACTGATCCGACAAAACCCAACAAACACGTTTGTTCAGCGTTTGTCTGTGTGGAGTGAATTGGCCCTTAGGCAGTGCTAGTGTGTTCTGGGTGGTTGTTTACTGAAAGTCAGAGGATTTGACGTATCATTCTCCAGCACATGGTGTGAGAGGAAGTCTACTATTTAGTAGGCTGAGAGTTTATTCAAATGGTAAGTACCATTCAATTTAAGAAAGAGAACATATTGGTGACATCAACCACAAGGTGGCACTATGCCCAACACCTCACGCTTTTGAACACAGCTGGTGTACTCCGTTTCCCAGAAGCTGAAAACATCATTATAGCCACTTCATGTCAAAATCAATGCAGAAATTGATTTTTAGATTCCACACTAATCGCACAGAATAACAGTCTGTAGAGAACACTGAGATCAGGTCTATTCCTCACACACACACACACACGCACACACATATAGTTTGTTCAATCTTAGCACTGTTAAAAATCGTATGTAATCAAAACCTTTTACCAATAATGCCACAGGTAAGCAACAAAGACAATGTTTGTTTCATCATATTGATCATATCAAAGCGCCTGTTATCTATGAAGTCTTCCGTATGTATCTTTAGGCTGATCTGAGATCTGTTAGATGACACCTACCTGGGATGGGGATGACGGGGATGCTCTCATTGGGCACGACTCTGGGTCGAGTTACTGTCCTCAACGTAGAAATGAGCCGTCTGGAAACACCTCCTGTGGACGAGAGACGAGGAGAGATGGTCATGTGACGGGATATAGTCTCCACTGTTCCCAGGAGGAGGGCTTTAGGTGACGATCCCCACCAGTGTAAACACAGTCTGTTGGGTACGTATGACAGGATCAAGATGAACTTTGAACCCTCTTTTTAAAGAACACATCAAACACTCACAACAGATTAGAGTCCCACACTTCCTCAATACACACACACACACACACACACACACACAGAAGACACAGATGTTGACTGTTTACAGTTCAAGCCTGTATATACTACTGTGAAATGCAAAAATCATTTTTGGTCATACTTTTATGTATTTATATTGAACTGAATAGCAAATATTTATATTGAACTTAATGATAAAGAGATTAAAAAAAAAACTATTCCTCATATATAGACACACATATTTAAAGTCATAGTTTTGTTTTTGTATTAAAATGATTAAAAAAGGTACAGGCTAACCCAAACTCTCCACATAAAATAAACCATTTCACTTTTTTTAGTTATCAATTAAATGAATGTAAATAAATACATTAAATAATACTATATCTACTAATTTTGACTATTTTGTCCGCAAAACCCACACTTTTTTACTCCCAAAATCCATGTAAAACATTTTCCACACACACGTTTTTAAACTAAAAGTCTATATCCGTCCATCAGGTCCACAGAAACCCAGATTACTGGCAGTGTTTCAGGTCTGACAGGCGTAAACTGGTTTTACCTCTTTCTTTCACTTTGCAAGAGAATAGATAAGCAGGTGAACAACTAAATCCACATCCAGCAAAAGTAAACAAACAGAAAGAGAAAGCCAGCGTGAGACGGTTGTCCTAAAGTTGTGGACGCCGCGCGAGTCTCGTCTGTCCTACCTGTACTTGAGGCACAGCAGAGAACATAAGCTGTTCATCCCTGCAGAGAACGAGGGATTTCAGGAGAGGAGAGAGACTGTGGGCTCCGCATGCTGCCGCTGAGCAAACACAGACGTGTGTGTGTGTGTGTGTGTGTGTGTGAGAGAGGGGGTGGAGAGAGGCGCATCACATGCACACGAGCTAGAGCTGCTGGGGTCAGGCGTGAACACTTCACTGATCCCAGATCTGTCCACAACTGATCTGATAAACCACAGACACCTGCTGCCCTTCCCTCTGACACACACACACACACACACACACACACACACACACACACACAACACACACACACACACACACACACACACACACACACACACACACACACACACACACACACACACACACACACACACACACACACACACACACACACACACACACACACACACACACACACACACACACACACACACAGATGGACACTCCTTTATGTCCAACTCTATTCTTCTATTGAACTCTTAACTCTTCTTTCTGTCCTAGAGAATGACCACACACATCTAGTTCACACTCGAATTTCTAGTTTAAGCAGATTTTTACAAATTAGTGAAGTCAACTCTAAACTCGTGAGCTCCTCAAACATAAAAGTTTTGTGAAGCCATGCAATAACTTTGTGTGATGCTGTGATATTTTATCACATTTTTATACTATATTATTGTTCTTATTATTTTGAATTAGCTTTTATTTTAGTTTTTTGGATTTTCATTTAAAATTTGGTTTAATTTTGTTATGTGCTTTTATTTTTTATTTCTATTTACATGTATTTTTATTTTAGTTTCAGTCTGCATTTAGTTTTAAATTTGTATTTATTCCCAGTTAGTCATTTTACTGCTTTAACTTATTTCAGTTTGCTTATAAGTTCAGTTTAGTTTAAGTTTCTTAAATATTTCTCTTAAAATTGAATTTATTTTAGCTTTATTTCAATAAACAGAAGAGTTTTAACAGTTTTAGTTAATGATAATAACCCTGGTGTGAATAACAACCCAATATTTGACTGAAATCTCTCAGCGCTCGTGTCGTGATCGGATGTGTTTGGATGTGCTAAAACGAGTGTGTTGTGAAAGGTGTTTGCTCACAGAAAGCTATAATATGGTCAACATTTATGGTCATTTTATGGTGTTTTTGTCTAATTTGGAGCTCTGATGTCCCGGTCACTGAGTGGAAAAGCTCAGCATGAACATTTTATAAAATCTCTTCCACTTTTGTTCCAATTTTTAAAGTTATACACTTTATGAACATTATAGAACTGACAGAACGTCTATTTCTGTGTGAATTATTCCTTGAAGCGGAAATTACAATGTGAAAACCAACTCTACACTGCCAGAACACACACACACACACACACACACTTCAACCAGTCCAGCTGGACATTGCGTCAGAGGCTTGTATTTTGTGGTGTAAATGTGATGTGAAATGAATAATCATTGTCTCTCATGAAACTGTTCTCAGGCCTGCAGTTTCAGTGTGTGTGTGTGTGTGTGTGTGTGTTTGGAGGAGTGTTTTGCTGTAGATCATGAGGTTTCATCAGATCCTCATTGACGACTCTACAGGTAATCACTCCACGCGGATCACAGAGAAAAGCACAAACACACACTTGATTTCTGATGTTAGCAGGCATGTATAATAATTCAAGAGATATTATGACATTTTGCTTCAAATGATATATGTATTATTTTCTGAATAAAGTTTGATACCAAGTTTTGATGAAGACATTGCTTAATCAGTGGATTATTTGACTGTGTCTGAGACTCCCACAGGAAGTGCCACATCCTAGTTAATGTTTCCAGGTGGACTTCAGACACACACACACACACACACACACACACACACACACACACACACACACACACACACACACACACACACACACACACACACACACACACACACACACACACACACACACACACACACACTAATATACACACACACACACACACGCACACTAATATAAATGAATAAAAATGATTTTTGATAGTTTTAAATAACAATAACAATATTGAATCTACCAAAAGTCAATAGTAAAATAAAGCCTATTGTCTGTAGATCAAGTCCATTCAATGATTAACTCATCTGATACTATTACATTTTTCTTTAGATTAGATTTTTCTTATCAAATATTTATAATCAGATTGTAATGAACTCAATGTAATAAAATCGGAGAACAGCTCTAGTTTACACACGCACACACACACACACACACACACGCACACACACACATGTGAAAAGTCTGCTAAATGAATACATGTAAATATGTGGAACATATGGTTAGACATACGCATGTACAAACGCATGAGAGTCAGACTCAGACACACACACACACACACATACACACACACACACATTGACAGAAGGTAAGGATATCTGATCTGATATATTGAGACATTGGCGTGTAGTGCTGAGGGTAATCTCAGTCAGTCTACTGAGCAGATTACACTTAAAGACCCTCACACACACACACACACACACACACACACACACACACACACACACACACACACACACACACACACACACACACACACACACACACACACACACACACACACACACACACACACACACACACACACACACACACACACACACACACACACACACACACACACACACACACACACACACACACAATTTCTAAAGGATGTGAACCTCAAGACTGGAGTAATGATGCTGAAAATCCAGCTTTAAATTACAGAAATAAATTACATTCTAAAATATATTTAAATAGAAAGTTTAAAATGTTCTAAATTTTAAACTATAATAACAATTCATAATATTATGGGTTTTGCTGTAATTTTGAAGCATACTATATTTTGCCATAAATGTAGCCTCGGTGAGCATAAGAGTCTAAAACAGTGTAAGAATCTTCCCGACTCCAAATATATGAATGAAAGTGTCCACACTGTATCTGTAGTCTGAGGTGTGACCATGGCAACCGTTTCCTCAGCACCTCCATCACCACGGAGACACCCTGAGGGAAGAGTACGGCCTCTCTCCATCTTACTTACCGTCACCAGAGACACATCACACACACTTTACACACACTCCTAACTGGCTTTATTCCACCCCTCGGGGCCCCGGGGACGCCACCGGCTCCAGAGTGATAAACTACCAGCTACAGGATCCAAACGGACACAAACACACAGGAAAATACACACGGTAGCCAAGCTCGAGAGCAATAAAACAGAGGAAGTGTTTAAGAGCGGCGTCCGGATAAAGACGTCCGTCTGTGTGACTCAATCAGAGCCGGAATCAGTGGTGTATCTATCACAGAGTGCTCAGGAGATCAGAGAGAGAGAGAGAGACTCCTGCAGTGTGGATCAGTGTCTCACCTCCAGTACACCAGTACGGCCAGCAGGAGGACGAGGCACAGCAGGGTGAGCGTCGACACCACCACCAGAGGAACCATCCACTCCAGACGGCCCGAACCCGACACAGGGTGTATGCTGGAGACCACCGCGCGCTCTGAACACACACACACGTTAAAATCAACTATCAGCCTAAATATGAAAACACAATAACACCTGCTGCTATGTAGTGAGCAGGAATCAAATAAAGCTGATGTAAATCTGTGTATCACATAGCATAATCAATTACAGATTTCACATGTGTGTTAATATTTAAAAAATATTAATATTACTACTACTAATAATAATGATAATAATTAACAATAATAATTATTATCATTAGAAAAAATGCAATTATACTCAATTCATTTACATTAACAAATTGCTGAAATTCAGTAAAAAATTTCACACAATACTTTCTCAACATTCCAAATATATGCAACAACAGATAAATAAATATCAAAACAATTATTAATACGATAATTATTAATATCAACAAAACTATTATTACAATTGCTGTGATTTAACAATACAATTATATGATAGAATTATTCAAAGTATAATTTTCAATTTAATTAGATCTTAAAAGAACATCTATTAAAATTATTGTCAAATATTGTTCTGGTCACCATCATTTTGCCAAGTAAAGGGTTTCTAGATGAAATGATTTTGTTTTTTCTAGAACAATCCTCAGTCCTCAGGTTATCCTGAAGAGAGAAATATTAGGATATATGAATATGAATAGGACAATCCTGAAACCCAGTTCTGAGTTGAACTCTAAGATTTTAGTATTCAAAATCAGAATTAGTGCGTCCCAAAACGCAGTGTGTTGAAATGAGTGTTGGAGTCCAAAAAATGAAATGAGTGTTGGTTTTCAGTTAGAATCCGTACACACTCATCATGGCTAATACATTCCGTTGTGTGTTGGACGAGGATTCAATATTACTACAAACATGAATAAAAAGTGTTAAACATCAAACACACTCGCGAATGTGCGAATCTGATGGTTTGTAGAGAGGTTTAGATAAAGGGTTTTGAATAATTCACTATCCGTATCTAACCTGCCAAAACTAATTTATTCAATGTTATCCACATTATATTTACTTTGCAACAACATTGTGAAGATTTATATGGTCATTAAAGGTAGGGTAGGTCATTTTCAGAGATGCTAGCAATAGCGAGTTAGCTTTCACTGTCTCTAAGCCACGCCTCCTTTAAAACACATGATCTGCGTCACGAGAGACGACGTTAAACCACCTCATGTCTCAAAACACATCACATGACAGTAATAATGAGCATCACCTGACTAATGCAGAGTCATTTAGAGTTGACACTGAAACGCTTAAGTTTGAGTCTCGAACCGCTCTGAATGTGACGTCACAGGTGTTCAGCGGTTACGGCGCTGGTGTGGTTCTGGTTCAGGAGGAACTGTAAAGACTGCTGTTGATTCGGTTCTGGTGCAGTGACTGACCAAATGCAACATTTTATGGTCCTACACCTTCCACAGACGACATATATGCATATAAATACAGTTTGAACACTTAACTTAGTGATTGCTTGTGAAGAAACTTTCAAAAATGTAATGTTTCTGGAGCAAATCACCTACCCTGCCTTTAACTTTTAAAAGCATCTTTATGCAAATTGCAAACACAGAAGGAGAGTTATCCGAATAAAAGACACGCGACTGGAAGAACACTGTGCCACTACATTTCTTTTCCGAAATGACATTGAATTAAATTAAACTGAATGTGGATGATGATTGACAGGGCAGTTTAAATGGCACGTAACTAAGCAACCGAAGCAGTGCGCTAAACACACGTGTATGATGACGTATATGTCCTACTCAGACTACTATTTCACTACACACTCAAAAGTATGCACTTTTCTTCACAAAAACAGTAGATAGTTCTATGGTATTTGGACACGGCAGCACTGCTCTCCTTCAGCACATCTGCACTGTGACGTCACCAGATCCTGAAGAGCTGGAGAAGAAGGTGCAGGTGTGTGTGATTGAGCTGAACTTTAACCCCTTCCCTAAAACATGCTGGGTTAATATAGATGCGGTTCCAGGACCAACAACGATGTTCACTGAGGAACACATCCCACACACACACACACACACACATGCACACACACACACACACACACACAGTGGCATGATGAAGAGTACTCTGAGATGATCTCAAACTCTAGACCTCGCAGGCACACACACACACACACACACACACACACACACACACACACACACACACACACACACACACACACACACACACACACACACACACACACACACACACACACACACACAGCGCAGGCACACACACACACACACACACACACACACACACACACACACACACACACACACACACACACACACACACACACACACACACACGAGTGAACATAACTCCATTGCTATAGAGCTAAATATGGAGTTTCTGTGTTTGGATGTGTTTTGTTTTACTCCCTCCAGCTGAAAATGTTTTCTCATCCTCTCTGGACCGGAAAACTAGGCCAAGCCTCTCTCCCAAACAAACAGAGGAACAGAGAGAGAGGAGGATGAGGAGAGAGGAGGATGAGGAAGAGAAATGAGAGAGAGTGAAACTATCATTTGAAGAAAAAGGGTTTAATGTTTCCTGCAGAACAGACGTGCAGAACTCTCCAACACACACACACACACACACACACACACACACACACACACACACACACACACACACACACACACACACACACACACACACACACACACACACACACACACACACACACACACACACACACACACACACACAGCGCTGATGATGATGATGATGATACGGACGGCTTACACCTCCAGGTCTCTGATATAGTTTCCTCAAAGGTAAAACCTCATGTGTGTCGCGACCAAGACTCATGTTTCTGCATATTGGAAGCGTTACATGACTTTGGCCATAATAAGGTTTTTCAAATATTTATAAGCAGTAAAATATTGATTTGTGGCCTGCCTAAGGCACACCTGTACAGTAATCCTGCTGTGTAATCTTCATACACACACCTGTGAGGATGACCTCGGCGAAGGAGAAGTGCTCACTAACACACATTTAGACAGATCTGTGCACAATACTTGAGAGAAAATGGGCCTTTTGTGTTCATAGAGAGACTTCCTGTTGAAAATGTGTCTTGTGGAATATTCCATGTTTTTCAGCGGGGGATGTAATAGTCTAACAGGACTGAGTGAAAACCTGGGACTTGACTAAAATGTCTTATTTCATCTAAAATATTATATATGAATGCATATATTAATATTAGATATTAATGGGGGTTTTTCTTCATTTTTTCATGTTAAAGCAATTTGGATATAAAGTCACACAACAATGCATGAAAAATCAGATTTCAGAAGGATTTTAATCATTATAGTGTATTTCATGGTAAAGTTTAGAGATAGAGAGATGGGACATGCAGGAAATGCAATTTTGTAGTGTTCTGTGTCGTTTTTATGAATTTGTTTAATTATACGTTTTAAATTTGTAGTTAGCTTAATGTGCATGACATTTTGCTTAATAATAAAATGTATTTTAGAGTTAATTTTCATGCAATTTTATACATATAATGTCCTGGGGACAGAAATATCACCCTTTCGGTGGAATGGCTCTTAACATCACAGGAATAAATTACGTTTTTAAATGTATTAAAATAGAATAAAAAAAAAGGTTTTAACTATTAGTTAACAATCGTAACCCTTCTTAATGGCCATTTTTATATATTTTATGAATATATATTTTTTGTACAAATATATTAATGGATTAAATAGAAAAAAGAGAGATCTTGAGAGATCTTGCTGGTTTCTAACCTGTGTGTATGGAGAAGGGCGGCAGGGGGTTTCGGTCTCCTCGGCTGGGTCTGCTGGTCGGGGTCACGCCGTCTGGAGGATCTGTCGTCACATCATCATCGGTCTCTGGCTCTGGGGTCGGCAGCACCTGCGTCTCCTCTTCCCTGATCTGTGTGTGTTCTTCTCCACCTCGTCCTCCGGGACAGCAGGTGGCGCTGTGCTGTTTTCAGCCCTCCTGCTTCCTCCTTTCTCTTTGGCGGTGGAGTCTGGCGTCGCTGTGGGCGGGTCTTTGGTCACGGAGGTGTTCCTCTGCTTCTCCACATCGTCTGGAGCTCTGCTGTCTTTGCTCTCTTTCTCCTCTTCCTCCTCCTCTTCCTCCTCTCCGTTCTTCTCTCCGTCCTCACTCCTCGCCCTTCCCTCCCCTCTCGGCCCCGTCCTCGGCCCCGGGGCCGTCCGCGTCTGGTGCGGGTGAGGAGGGCTGCTCGGTCTGGCGTGTGGAGGCGGGAGCGGGGGTCGAGGGTGGAGGTCTGCTGGGCCAGACGGAGCTGGGGAAGGAGGAGATGACCCCGCCGCTGAACCCCAAACCCGCCAGCAGGGTACTGGTCACCACAGACGCCACCGTCGCCTGACTCCCGCTGGACGAGGGCCCGATCCCAGTCGCCATCGACACGAAGGAGAAGGGCAGGCCGGAGGAGGTCCAGGTGGAGGAGCCGGAGCTGATCGGAGCCATGTCTGCGGACGAGGCCGGGGACACCGTCGGCTACAAGAAGAAGAAAAACACTTTATTTACTCTAAAAGACGAAATCTGTCCAATGAGCACAACAGCTTTCAGGACACACTCTTCTTCAGGCATTTATTTACATTTTATGCATTTTAAAGGAGTAGTTCACTTTAAAAAACACTTTAGCTGATAATTTACTCGCCCCCGTGTCATCCAAGATGTCCATGTCTTTCTTTCTTCAGTGGAAAAGAAATGAAGGTTTTTGATGAAAACATTCCAGGATTTTCTCCATATAATGGACTTCAATGGGGTCCAAACGGTTCAAGGTCCAAAAGACAGTTTCAGTGCAAACTGTTCAAAGGGCTTTAAACGAACACCAGACGATGAATAAGGGTCTTATCAAGCGACGTTCGTGACTCTCCTGTTCAAACTCGTTCATCAAAATGAACGAATCTTAATCTGAGTCATTTGGTTCATACAACAAACGAAACGAACAAAATGACTCAGAAAAAGATTTGTTCATTTTGATGAACAGGAGAGTCACGAACGCGCATCACAGAACAGAGCAAGGCGAGCATTTGAGCTTATAAAACATAAACTTTGTTATTTATTTATTAAATGAGTGATCGTTTTGCTTGATAAGACCCTTGTTCATCGTCTGATGTCGTTTAAAGCCCTTTGAACAGTTTGCACTGAAACTGTCTTTTGGACCTTGAGCCGTTTGGACCCCATTGAAGTCCATTATATGGAGAAAATCCTGGAATGTTTTCATCAAAAACCTTAATTTCTTTTCCACTGAAGAAAGAAAGACATGGACATCTTGGATGACACGGGGGGTGAGTAAATTATCAGCAAAAGTTTTTTTTAAAAGTGAACTACTCCTTTAATACTTTCTAAAATAAATTACAATTTATAAGTATATATACATTTATTATTTCTTTTAAAAAATTACAAAATATATGTTTTTAAAAGCCTATTATACATATCTATTTACATATTTTCTAAAATAAATAATACATAAAAAACAAATATATATATATATATATATATATATTTATTTAAATCATGTAATTATTGAATAAATATATTTCTATACCTTCTAACATATATATTACTATTATTAAATTATTGTAAAATTATTATTTGTAATAAACACATTATATTATTTATATTATTTTGTTTTAAGAAATATAAATAAAAGATCAAATCTGTTTAGGTTTAGGGCAATTTTCATCATCTTTCCAAGCATAACTCTGATTAATAGTTCAGATTATAAATATATATATATATATATATATATATATATATATATATATATATATATATATATATATATATATATATATATATATATATATATTTTTTCTATAAATATGCTTCTATATTGTCTATATTATTATTCAAATTAATATTTGTAAAAATTATTTATTATTCAAGAAAATAGAAATAAAATGTATTTTATTTGCCATTGAAGAGTAGAGAGAGTTCTGCCCCCTGCTGGACAGATGCAAACTCACCATCCCAGTTTTGACTATTCTCGAGCCCTCGAATATCCTGGTGGTGTTGGCTGCCAAAACAGAGTAGATCCATATAAATGAGACGAAACATGATTAAAAACAACAACCAGAGTATCGTTGGTGAAAGTGTTTAGTGTGTGTGAGTAACCTCTGAAGAGCATGCTCTGGCTGAAGTCACTGCGCTTGTCATTCAAACACACGGCCTGGACACGGAACAGGTACAGCACATCCGCAGACACCGGTGTGATGACAACCTCCTGAAACACACACACACACATGTTACATATACAGCACACACACGCCAGGATACGTCCAAAACGTCCGCATGTGATGTGGAGGTGTGTTATCATCTGACGCGTCCAGTCAAAACACTGGAAGAGCGGTCGACACACACTCACACACACTTTGAAGTGTGACCTCTCCTGACGGCGGACGGGAGGATGAAGGTGAACAGCTCGTCCTCCTCTCCTTCGCTTGACAAAAACACCTTTCTTCTCGAGTCATTAGCATTGAAAATAGACAGTCTCTATCAGTCTCTGCCTCACATCACATTCATTAGCACCTCACACACACACACACACACACACACACACACACACACACACACACACACACACACACACACACACACACACACACACACACACACACACACACACACACACACACACACACACACACACACACACACACACACACACACACACACACACACACACACACACACACACACACACACACACACACACACACACCGGAGTTCAGTGAGCGACGCAATGGTTTAGTTTTAAAGGCTGTACGACATTATCAATAAATTATAAAACATTGTTAGGATCTTTCTGAGAATATATTAACACACATAACACTGTAGATGAGTGTCTACTTGATATAAAATGTGTGTTTGAGGACGCAAAATTTAATTAGTTTCTTTATTAGCTGTGTTTTCTTATTACTATTGTTCATAATACACATAAACCTCAATATTACACATATTTTAAAGAGATAGTTCAGCCAAAAATCATAAAATACTCACTCAAGTTGTTCCAAACCAATATATTTATTGGTTATAAAAACAATATTTTGAAGAATATGGGAATCAACAGTTGATCCATTGAGTTAGTATGGGGAAAATACTATGGAAGTCAATGGGGTCCAACACCTGTTTGGTAACTGACGTTCTACAAAATATCTTCTTTTGTGTTCAACAGGAGAAAGAAACTCATCAGGTTTATGTAAATGATGACAGAATTTTCACATTAGTCAAAATATTTGAAAGAAAGACACAGTAAATGGCAGTGCAGGGACACACTTGACGGTCAGTTAACTCCGTCTCCTTCACTGATGCCCGTTTGAACCGGACGCAGGCCGCCTCATTTCATCTCTGAGAAATGAAGATTCGATAGGACTGTAAGTGTGTGAGCCGTAACTCACTCGCTCCCCGGGGTCGGCTGAGAAGTGCTGAGGGCTGCAGGGATTTGTAAATCTTGCACTAAGTAAATGGCGTCAGTTCCTCTCCACATGCACCAACACCTCTCTGATTTATGCCTTCATTCTTTAAAGGACCCCGAACTCAGATATTACACTGTGGTGTCGCGTCATTATAAGCCGAGAGCGGAAAAACTCTTTCTGCATTGATCTGGGAAGCAGTCCCTCAAACATCCAGTCGAACGCTAATTTGACCCAGATAGGGGCATCCTGGGACGAGGAAATGGAAATGAAGAACTTAAAAGAAAAGAGGGAGGAACAATGAAACAGAGAGAGGAATCTGGGAAAGGAGTGAATCTAATGATGATGTTCTGTAATGTCATTTTCTAAAATATTTCAGAACAAAATGAACCAAAATGTCTCACAGCGGACTAGAGGATCAGAAATCTCACTCCATAGAAAGTCAAGAGAAATGAGACTAAAGCACATCTCCGCCTCTTAAACAGTTTTAGTGCATTAGTATTTTCAACCGGTGGGCCTCGAGGTCACGTCTACCGCTGCGCCCCCCGCCGACGGCCTAAAACACACACTTTATTCACAGTCACACTCCTGCAAACACGCTCCGGCGGAGGAGAGATTACAGGATATTATCCACCAGCTCCGGCTTCACAGGCGTAATATCAACATACACACATTCACACACTGAGTTTACAAGAACACATCTGAAACCTGGAACGGTTATTGATCAAAGGAGTCGTTCACTTTTAAACAAACTTTTGCCCCCGTGTTATCCAAGATGTCCATGTCTTTCTTTCTTCAGTCGAAAAGAAATGAAGGTTTTTGATGAAAACATTCCAGGATTTTCTCCATATAATGGACTTCAATGGGGACCAAACTTTTTGCGAGTCATTTTGTTTGTTGAACACACATCACAGAACAGAGCAAGGCGAGCATTTGAGCTTATAAAACTTAAACTGTGTTATTTATTTATTAAATGAGTGATCGTTTCGCTTATAAGACCCTTTTTCATCGTCTGGTGTCGTTTAAAGCCCTTTGAACAGTTTGCACTGAAACTGTCTTTGCTTGAACCGTTTGGACCCCATTGAAGTCCATTATATGGAGAAAATCCTGGAATGTTTTCGTCAAAAACCTTAATTTCTTTTCCACTGAAGAAAGAAAGACATGGACATCTTGGATGACACGGGGATGAGTAAATTATCAGCAAAAGTTTTTTAAAAGTGAACTACTCCTTTAAGGACAAGCAGAAAAAAAAGTTAAAATCAAGTCCTATCCTATATTTGTCTTTCTGAAAATTCTGTTTAACTAAAGAAATGTGTCACATTATGGAAGCTAAGCATGTTGCGAATGACATTTTATGTGTTCTTTAGAGATGCTCATTTAACCCTTTTCTGGGTTTATAGTGAGATATTGTGGAATATATGATCAATACAAGCAGAATCCCTCAACAATATTGGAAAAATGGCACTGTATGCATTGTGCATGTTATATCATGCTGTCCTTAAAGTATAAGTGGGATAATTGATCATTTTTTGGGAGATATTGTGGTACACTCTAAAAAATGCTGGGTTGTTTTAACCCAAATTTGGGTTAAAAATGCAATTAAAACATTTACAGTTTAAAGTGAAAGAAATTACATTTTTAACCAATATATGGGTTTGTCCATATTTTACCAAAATGTGGGTTAAAACAACACAGCATGGTTTAGAGTGTATAGATCACCAAATAATAATAATAATAATAATAATACAAATAAAATAATAATAATTCCTCATCACCATGTTTCACACTGAAAAATCAGTGTATAAATTTCACACCCCATTTTTAAACTATTTAAACATTTCATGGTACACTCTTAAAAATGCTGGGTAGTTTCAACCTAATTTTGGTCAAATAAGGACAAACCCAAATGTTATTAGGTAATTGTAAAAATGTAATTAAAAATTTACAGTTGAAAGTAAAAGTTGGGTTAAAATGTGAAATTAGATTTTTAACCCAACATTTGGGTTTGTGCATATTTACCCAAATTTGGGTTCAAGCAACCCAGCATTGTTTAGTGTAGAATGTCATTTGTCATGGTCTTTAAAGATGTTTATTTAATCATTTTCTGGGTTTATTGTGAGATATTGTGGTGTAGATGACCAATTCAAACCCCTCACCAATATTTATCCCAATGAATATTCAGTTTAACCCAGAAATATGTCACATTAAGGAAGTTAAGTGTGTGGTGAATGCTATAAAGTCACGAATAACTTACACACAAATTAACCCAAATTTGGGTGAACGACGGACTAACCCAAATGTTGGGTTAAATATGCAATAAAAGTGAAAGTTGAAGTTGGGTTAAAATTTGAAAGTACATTTTTAACCCAACATTTGTGTTTGTCCATATTTGACCCAAATGTGGGTTGAAACACCAGCATAGTGAGATACTGAAGACCATTACACACACACACAACCTTTCAACTGCTCACCAGTTTCTGATTATTGTCTCTGACGTACGTCTCCTCGTAGGACTCGTCGTTCGGGTCCAGCTGTAGGAGATGAGGTAGCTGATGATGGGCGGGTCGGAGGTGATCTCCGGACGGGACCATCGCACCACTGAACGCCGTCTTGTTGATGTGCTGGACGTTCATGTTGATGGGGGCGCTGCTGCATGCTGTGTGACAGACGGAGAGAAGAAGAGTGTGTGTTTAGCTCTTAGTCAGCTCTCTCACCTTGAGCTCCATCGGTGCCCTTAGATCCCACCGCCACTAGATGGCTCTGTTGGACCGCTGACTGCACACGCTGGGCTTTCACGTGTCCTGAATCGTGTCACGGCCTCTGTAAACACCGGCATCATCCCAGTTGCTGCTAATCTCCCCAGCAGAAGGTGTTTAATCACGAGCGCTGCAGTTTCTGGCGTAGGGGTGAGCTTCTACTCACAGAGAAACCCTACATTTCTGTAGTTTTACTGTTCCTGCAAGAGCACACCTCCACACACACTCCCTCCCACAGCCACAGGGGAGCCATTACATCCAAAACAATGCTAATTAAACTAATTCTACCATCACTCCTCTCTCCAAAGCCTCTATTAGCTCTAATCACGAGAGAAGTAATAGTGACTCCAGCCGCAATTATAAAGCATCAAGACCGGCTTTCACACAGATGACACACATCGATGATCAGCACACTAACATGACTTTGACATTTGAAGATGGAAGCTTGTCCTTTAAATAAGACACAGACATTCCCACAGCCTGCAGTTTATGGAAGATTTACCTTCAAAAGCTCTTTTTCACAATTTGCATATTTGCAATTTTCATCCTAAATGGTTTTCGAGATTAAAATCAGCAGGTCTGAAATCATGGTACATCAAATATAGTGATCAAAAGAGTGTCCAGGTGGAACTATTGTAACCATAAACGCACAAAAATGATGTCCAAACACCTGCAGTGCTTTATTACTAGCATGAACGTACACATGTGTCACTAACAAAACCGTGGATAGTACAGGAACTGAGACTCGGATCATCAGCACGTGAGAGCCTCGAGTACACACACACACCGACATCAATGCAGTTTCAGATACCAATGCATAACAAATGATGCTTATAGGAGAGCTGAAATACTCTGGTACACACTCCTGCACCGCTGTGTGTTTCTTTATTGGCTTTTATTGTCACACAGAAGAAAGGAATCCAACAGAATTGACTGGCTGTGAAACAATATATCGTGTCACAATGTATCACAGTACAGAAATGTAACAATATGTAGCGTGTATAGTTTACCCAAAATTAAATGACTGTGAAAGAAAACATTAATTTTATTGTCAATACTACATTAAACTACAATATGTTTTATTTTATATTATTTATCCTGTATTTTACCAGGTGATGTCCCATTGAGATATTCAAATCTCTTTTACAAGGGACCAATTACAGTACATGAGTTACACAGAATCACATCAACAACACAACAAACCACACACATTTACATGCAAAACTATTTAAGAATGACTAAATGTGTTCACATTGTTTAATGCATATAATGTTGAATATAATGCAATGGAGAATATTTGTGGGTCCTGATAATGCCAGATGTCTTATTTTACCACTAAAAGTGTCCTACATTATTTTAAAGGTAACACTTTACGTGCATAAGACTGACATGACGCCTTCATAACCATCACATGTTTTATGCCATTTTTTTATGTCATTTGCTCAATTATAACATTTTTAATGCAAATATGACATACTTTGAGATGTCTTTGTTATGACACCTTGACATAAACCATCATAACCTGTCAGTGTCGTTGTCATGACAACTTGACTGAGACAACACAACCTGTCATAAACATCACATAGCAGATTAATGATCAAACTTAAGAAAGCACATAGCTTTATTGGTTAACATTACATTAAACTGTCAGGTGGTTGGTTTTGACATTGGCTGTCATGAAGACATTAGAACTTTTTAATGACAAATTCAATTAGTACCACTGTAGTTCAGGACACGAAAAATATTCATGACACAGTTATAATGACCTCATGACAGACAATGTCAAAGCCAACCACATGACAGATTAACTTCATTTAATGTAGAGTTCTCATGACAACGACATCTTAAACAATGTCATATTTGCATTACAAATGTCATTATTGAGCGAAAGACACTTAATGACAGTTGTCATAATCCCTACTTCATATTCAATACATATGTCATGTCATGGTTATGAAGGTGTCATGTCAGTCTTATGCGTTAAAGTGTTACCGAATATACAAACTACATTCTCAGGGTTTGACACATTCTCACGCTCTCTTTGCATGATTCGTGTTAAATATTTCAGTACATTTAATGACCGATTTAAATATATTCTACTAAATCATCACAGGCGAAGCATTTTGTCCATCTTTGTGTCTGTAACACAGTCTGTAAGCCGCTGCGCTCGCTCAGAGGTCACTGTGCAGGAGAGCAGGTCTCTTAAGAGATGCACAGAGAATCCTTCAATAAAAAGGCCATCTTTGGCCCTCCGGCTTGTTGACCATGGAGAGCGAGATTAATGGAGGGATATCGCAGGAAAGGAGAGAAGGTGAGAGCAGAAGTCAAATTAGAGAGAGAGAAAGTGCAAACACACGGTTAACCTTGAGCGGCTCTATCCAACGAGTGGACACACACCACCATTATCGCCAGTGTGGAACAGCATGAGAGTGAAAAATAAAAACAGGTGTACTAGTCCTAAAAATAAAAGTTTTGTTTAGCAGTAATGCCATCGAAAAAACATTGGTTCCCCAAAGGAACATTTCCACTATAAAGAGCCTTTTGAGGATGTGAAGCCTAAATCATGAAGCCTAAAGAATAAGTGTTAGTTACACCAGATGACACACACACACTTCAGTTAGAAATATTGAGTGTTTAAGAAAGAAAGAAAAGGCCTGTGTTGACGTAGTTCCTCCAGATTGGGGATGGTGCTGCTCTATATGATCTCACCAGCGCTGTTTCGCCGATCCGAGGGAAAGCTACGATCCGCACGTGTGTTGAATTAATCCAAGCTGACAAAAAGTTCATCTCCAGCCCGCAGGCACCAGTGATACGCTTCTGTTCCCACTATTACTCCACCCTTCCCCTTATTCTATCCTTTCTGTTCCTTTTTTATTCTCCGACAACAGGGGACGGTGTCACAATCAATTTTTCACGGAGATGAAATTAAACGCATAACCAGGGAGCGATAAGAGGAGCGTCTCTCTCTCGTATTACAGAATTATTTCCAAGCACCCAAATTAATTATATTTCTGATTCAGAGGCTCTGAGATCTAGGAAGGAGTTTCAACGTTTAGTTTGTCTATTAACAGTGATATACAGAAGAACTATGGCCTTCCCTGAATCAATTTAAAAAAATATGTAATTTAATAAATAAAAATGTCATTTCCATAACAAAAAGAAATGGCATTGGAAATGACAACGACTTATTGTAGAATACGTCCTTGCTAAGGCTAATTATGTGATATTTCCACACATTTTTCTCAATATTACAGCGTTATAGGAAAGGACACATGCAGTGTTTGTCTCCATCTTTCTCTCCTCTTGAGGCCGACACACATCGAGCCGACGGGCGACGCTCTTCACGACATTGTTGCTATTTTTTGTTTTGGGCTAATTAAGCATGTTGAGTCAGCGTTGGGTGAGAGGGAGCTCTCTGATTGGCTGTTCGCTTAGCGAACGAGTGCATGGGAATAAAAGCCGCCGTCCTTTCGGTGTGTTCACGCGCAGCGTTTTAGTCGAGAACAACACAGTCGCTTTCATCGCCGCGCGACCTTTGAGGTCAGGTTGGTGCGTCCCGGGTTTGAGGAACAGCGTTAGATGTCGTCTCTTCCCCTGACCGAGGTGATGAAGATGGTGTGGTCTTCCTGACCTGTAGTTAGAGCCGTTGAGAATGAGGGATTGTGGAGATTCTGATGAACATGTGAGAGAAGTGTAAATAGAGGAGCGCCCGCGGTGTAACGCCAGGACCAATCAATATCTGCTAAAGCCCTCAGATATTCTGCTCACTAACGGACAGAAAAAAAGAGTGTGTAGGATGAATGTTTTGTAAATGTGAGGTAAACAATCTTTGTTTGTATTGAGAGCTAGTCGGGATGTGTGTGTGTGTTTAATTCTGTTTGCCAATCTATGTGTGGATCAAATGTTCCCTTGAGGAAAGCTTCATAAAGGGATGTATGTCAGGATCGCTGTCACATGACCCACATCAAGACTTCAACGCTCTTCTCAACACAATCTCCACATGAAAACTGGTTCAGATATCGCTATGAAAAGTGAGCTAAGTAGCTAAAAAGTGGGAAGTGTACAGAGTAAAAATGATGACAGGAAGCGGAAACATTGAAGTTCACACCAGGAGAAATTCCTGGATGTATAAACGCAATTCTTTAAGGGGATTTTGTGCTGGTTCTGGTGTTGTTTAGCTTTCACTTTCACGTAAAGTTTATAGCTGGGCCGCAGGTGGTTTTCATCAACACAGTGTGGGATATAGAAATTTAGGCTTACAATACCAGTAATAACAAATCAACAACTTATGTAACACATAAACATAGTTGGGCTGTCAATGGATTCATTCATTTGTCATCTCCATTTTTTTACGCTAAAATATTTAGCAATATTTATTTGTATTTTTTTAAATAATTATTTTAATTATTGAGTTATGTACACTACTGGTCAAAAGACTTTAAGATTGGTACAGATTTTTTGTTTTTAAAAGAAGTCTTCTGCTCACCAAGACTGCAATTTTTTGATAAAAAATACACAAAATATATATTAAAATGTAATTTATTCCTCTTGAAAAAGCTGAATTTTCAGCATCATTCTATCCAGTCTTCAGTGTCACATGATCCTTCACAAATCACTCTAATATGATGATTTTATGCTCCAAAAACATGTATGATTATTATCCATGTTGAAAAACAGTTTTTTACATTTTTATTTCAGGATTCTTTGATGAATAGAAAGTTCAAAAGAACAGCTTTTATCTGAAATGGAAAGCTTTTGTTACATTAAACACTTCCCTTTAAAAGTTTGGGGTCAGTAAGAATTTGTATTTTATTTTTGGGGGAAATAAATAAGAAATCAATACTTCTATTCATCAAGGATGAGTTACATTGATCAAAAGTTACAGTAAAGACATTTATAATGTTAGAAAAGATTCTAATTAAATAAATGCTGTTCTTTGAACTTTCTATTCATCAAAGAATCCTGAAATAAAAATGTAAAAAACTGTTTTCAAACATGGATAATAATCATACATGTTTCTGGAGCATAAAATCATCATATTAGAGTGATTTGTGAAGGATCATGTGACACTGAAGACTGGAGTAATGATGCTGAAATTTAGTTTTTTTCAGAGGAATAAATTACATTTTTAATATATATTAACATAAAAAAGTCATTTTAAATAGTCATAATATTTCACAATATTACTGTGTTTTTTGTGTATTTTTTTATCAAACAATTGCAGTCTTGGTGAGCAGAAGAGACTTCTTTTAAAAACATCAAAAATCTTACCGACCTTAAACTTTTAACCGGTAGTGTACATATAATGCAATTATATAATTTACACTGCTTTAAACTGTGTACGTTACATTTTTATTACATGAAGAAAAATTTAGATAGTTTAAATCTAAATTAGATAATTAAATAGTACAACAACTACATATTAATTTATGTATAAAAGTACTTAATTTAATTTAATTTAATGCAAAGCCTGCAAACTTATTTTTTAAACATCTCTTTTGAATTTGATACCTCTACTATAATTAATATATATATATATATATATATATATATATATACATATATACATATATACACACACATATATATATATATATATATATATATATATATGTATATATTACTTATACTTTCTGTATTTTTTTTATTATTTAATAATAATAAAAAAAAACAATAACAAAGAAGGTCCAAAAAACAAGTGTGTGTTTATGGAATGGTTGGATCATTTCTGGATTAAAGCAGGAGTCTGGAGTGTGTGACGCAGATCTGTGGCGTACACACACACACACACACACACACACACACACACACACACACACACACACACACACTCACGCTACATCTCGTGCATCTATGAGCAAGCACTAATGAGGAAAATCCAATCATTTGAATCTAAACTTGTATCTACAAAGAGTCTGAAATGTCTCTGTGACATCATCTGGTTTACACACACACACACACACACACACACACACACACACACACACACACACACACACACACACACACACAGTGAGAAGAGCCGCCCACCTTTGGACGCCTGCAGTGCCGTACGGTTCCCCAGACTGTCCGTCAAAGTCGGGCAGCCAAGCGTCTTTGACTGCGGATTTGAAGACCTCTCGGTTGTCCAGACTCTGGAGTGGGCGGAAGTTGTTTCGCAGGTATTCCACAGATTTAACATGGTCCTGTTGTTCTGTGGTGAAGATGGAGTAGAACGCCTCCAGCTGAGAGAGAGAGAGAGAGGGGGAATTCAGCATGTTTTAATATGTCTCTTATTTGTTAAGTAAGTCATCTCCCAAGATGCCCAGAGTCTCTTTTCCCTCCTTCAAAACGAGTGACTCAGAGGAACGTTCCTTCAGCTCAGTCCGATCAAAGACCCAAAACATGGACGACCGTCCGTCTCGGTCTATCCTCAGCCTCACTAACCTCCAACGCCCAAACTGCACATCGTCCTTTAACATTACATTAAATCCTGTGCAATCTGAAGTCATTTGATGGTTCACTTTAAACTAAAAGTCGCTGTCTCAACCGAATCGGCCCTGAGGAAAAGCCGAGCTGAGTGTTGGGAATGTGTGAGTTTGAGTCTGAACCATTGAGAATCAGAGGACAGAAAGCTAAAAAGTGTTTCGAAAAAGGTAGATTTATTTTATTTCAATTTATTTTTTATTATCTCAGCTGTGTCTGACGGCCAACTCGAATCTTTGAAATATCCAAAAGTGCTGTTTTAGAGCGTATGGACTAAACAAATAGTGTAAAATAGTTTTTGTAACTGTATTGGATGTTGATAAAATGAGTGATTAATTAATTATATATATATATATATATATATATATATATATATATATAATAGATAGATAGATATAGATAGATAGATAGATAGACAGTAATTATTTCACATGTAACTTACACAGATTTTAAAAAAAATAAATACTGAAAACAACAACACTAAAAAAAATTAGGTAAACACTGATGATAATAATAATAACAAAAATAATAATACATTTTGTGAGCAACAAATCAGCATATTAGAGTGATTTCTGAAGGATCATGTGACACTCAAGGCTGGAGTCAATAATAATAACATTAACAATATATTAAAATAGAAAACAGTTATTTAAAATTGTAACAATATTTCACAAATATTACAGTTTTTACTTTATTTTTGATCAAATAACTGCAACCTAAAATGTAAAAAATCTTATCGACCTAAACTTTTGATCACATATATTTCTTTTTGAGCACATAAATTTGTTTAAATATATACTTTTATTAACATTTTATATTTAGAAAATATATCAGCAAACATTGATGTATGCAATAAATTAGCGAAATTAAAAAGCATATTATGTCATTAATTTGATTACATTTTTAAATTGATCCATCATAATCCTAGTTAATTATAATTAGCTGTATATAAAAACAACAGAAGTGTATGGTGTCGTCACGTATAGCTAGATAAACGTGAGAAAGCACACAAAAAAGAAAATTGTGTGACACAAAACCAGCCTGAGCATCTGTGTGTGTGTGTGTGGTGTTATTATCCATCAAACGAGTAAACGCGTCTGAATATGAAAACCTCACGAGCGTTTCAAATCCTACATCCTGTAGCTCTCCAATATTCCACCAAATCTGATCTGTGACATCATTTCCTGTGCTTTAGGGTCACACCCAAACCCGCTGCGTCAATATGGTGCTCTGGGATAATCTCCTGATCACAATCCTCATCTATTAATCCCTCGTACGCCCAAACCTCGCTTCTAAACAGCTTACTGGGATTGGGCATCGGCTACAAGAGCACGTCCTCATTGTGTTCGACTCTCAGCGCTGTGGTAATCCCGGACAGATGTGTTTGTGTGTGTGTGTTTGTGAAATGACTATGCATCATGGGTATGAAGGTTAAGTAATCCCTGGTGGGAAATCACAGCAACAGGGCCATTCTGGGTCACACGACTGTGTGTGTGTGTGTGTGTGTGTGTCACTGCTCAGAAGACATGTTGGTGTGTGATAGTTGAGTAATCTCTGATGGCTAACCACAGCAACAGGGTGTTCTAGGGGCAAATGGTGAGGATGTGTGTGTGTGTGTGTGTGTGTGTGTGTGTGTGTGATGTCCACCTATGCTCCAGATGTTGCAAATGCAGTGGCTGAGCATCGATCGTGTCTCGAAGCGCCCCAGAGCTCAGTCTGTCAGTCTCCGTGACCTACTTCCTGCTTTGATGAAGAACAAAGGAGCGAGAGAAACGGGGAGTGAAGGACAACCGTCTTCCTCCACACACACACACACACACTTACATCTGCCTCAGCAGTGTTTCCTTTTACACAAAATCACAGAGACCGAAGGGAACAAAGAACTCTAAGAGGTGTCAAGCGAGAGCAGAAAGTGTTTACAGCTCTTAGGAAGGGACTGAGTTCTTCCTGTTAAACGCTCGGTGAGCTGTGACCCGTACACGCATCACTTCCTGACACGATCAGAACATTCGGAGACTGACAGTCACTCACATCTGACAAAATCTGGGCTATGATTGTCCACTGATTATTTGGCTATATGTAAAGTCATGCAAATGCCTTTATAATTTCCCAGACGGGTTTTGCTGTGCAAACTTTAGCTACCAGCTAAAGCAGAACGTGCTATCAGAATGCTAATTAAAGGGGCGGTTGATTATGATTTCACTTTTCTAACTGTAGTGAGTGTGTAATGTTGCTGTTTGAGCATAAACAACATCTGCAAAGTCACAACACTCAAAGTTTAAAGCAAAGGGAGATATTTGCTTTTACAGAAATCGTTTTTTAAGGACTAAAACAAACGGCTGGGAGGAGCTACAGGGGTAGTGACATCACTAAAATTTACATAAACCCCGCCCCAGGAACACACTCCATGTTGAGAAGAAGAGCAGTTGTAGACACCACAACAGTTCCTATACAAGCGATTTAAAGATTATCCTGACAGAATATGCTAACTGAAGATAGCTAACTCCACATCAGCAACATAAATTCATCAACTAACCCTTCAGAGACATCCTGCTGCTTTACATGTTGTCTCTTCTTCTTCAGTCTCCATCTTTGTCTGACTCCAGTTTAAACATTAAAGGCAGAACAGTTTCCCACCATTTTAGCGTGTGTCTGCGTGAGGTAATCCAAGCTGCTAACACACACTCTTGAAGCTCCGCCCACTGTGTCAGGAGCTGTAGCTCATTTGCATTTAAAGGGCCAGACACAAAACGGTGTGTTTTTGCTCACCCTCAAAAAGTGACAAATTTAACATGCTATATAAACATATCTGTGGGGTATTTTGAGCTAAAACTTCACATACAAACTCTGGGGACATCAGAGATTATTGTGAAAAGGGCATTATACCACCCTTTAAAGTGCTGCCAGTAAAAAATATCAATAATAAACAAAATAGTCACTAACAATTTGTCCATTAGTCAACCATTGTGACCAACAAACTCTCATGAAAACTAGAATATTCCATTATCGTATGACTTGGCTTGTACGAACACGTACACCTATTACACCTGTATGGTGTTTTTTTAGAATTGTGGTTAGTTTAGGTTTTGCTCATGCGTTTTATGTGTCTTCCTCGTTTACCTCGCTAACAAGTTTAAACGAATTTCAAGTGAAAAATAAAAAAGATGTATTTTCAGTATTGCGATGGCTGGAAATTCAACAATCATGTTGCATATCGCCCTATTCAAGTTACACGAGCAGAACAAAAGTATCTGTAAATAATTAGTAAGACCATTTACGAATTGTGCAATAATGGTTTTACGAAATGATTTACATCTCAGAGTTGGTGTCCATCATCGTCTCGTTTTAGAGTGTGAAATTAAATGTGTTCTCTGCCAGTCTATTTCTTTTTAAAATATTGATTTTATCATTACAGCCTTACACCATACCGTTATAAATCTTGAAATGGCTTGGAATCTGACACGGCGCGGCCGGATGAGTTCTGTACGGATGTCTTTGATCTTTTATGTGTGAGAGCAAACCCTCACGCGGAGGTGAGATCAGAAGCGGCCAGAGATGGACTGAAGAACAGGCTTTATAAACAGCCTCTGTGTTCCCTGCCTGTACATTATAAACATTAGTCCACGTCTCTCTTTGTTTGGTCTCTGAGTGTAAAAGTGGTGATTGTGAGACTGGTGATTTCTGCTCTAAAAGTAAACTCCTCTGACCTTCACAGCGCTCCTCGTGACACCTTTAGCACATGGATGCCCATCTCTGGCAGCTGGTTCTGTTCTATCACAGTGTAAAAGCTCAGTTTGAGACATTTCTTATCAATCAGAGCTCAGGAGCATCGCCGAGAGCGGGAACAGGGCGTATGTGCGCATGCGTTGCATACAAATGGAGAGGCATGAGTCAGAGTGGTGAATGGCTGAGGTCTTTTAAGGTTTTATACACAATAGTGTACTCTATTATTTACACTGTTTAGCTCTTGTCCCAATTCCCAGGTGTTCTTCGTGAACTCTGTCGAATGAATCTGTAACTGGTTGTAATTCCTCAGACTTCTAAAGTGGGTCAGCTGGAGAGACTCACCTGTTTGTAGGAGAGGAACACGGGCCGGGCTGAGAGATGATCCACTCCACCACTTTACTGCAGGGTGGTGTGGTGAGAGAGCCGATGTAGCGGTAGTAGCTCCTGATTCGAAGACGGCAGCAGGTCTCGGAGCACGAAGGGCTCTAGAAACGTCTCTTTCTCTGAAACAACAACAATAGAGAAAATGTTGAGAACAAGGATTTCAGTGGTTGTTGGTTAGCAGTGGTTGTATAGACCCTTTTTCAAGTAAACACGGTGATGTTTTTGTGGGCGGAGCTTAGGTGGAGGAGGAGCGATTCCTATCGCTAGTTTGCAAGTTTTGTTAGCTTGTTTTTTAACAATGACTGGAAAAAATCCAATCTTATCCTAATGTGTAAGGTCACGTTCAACCCCGTAAGACCTTTGTTCATCTTCGGAACATGAATTAAGATATTTTTGATGAAATCTGAGAGCTGGATCACTCCTGGATTATAGTCCATAGGCTTCTTGAGGGATTGAAACTTTCCGGCCTTGAAAAGTTATTAAAGACATCATTAAAATAGTCCAAGTGACTACACCGGCCAAAGAACACTTTCTTTGCACAACCCCCCATTGTTTGATAAAGTTAAGATTGAGCCGCTGTAGTCACTTGGACTATTTTAACTATGTCTTTACTAACTTTCTGAGGCCGGCAAGTTTCAATTCCTCAAGAAGCCTATGGACTAGAATGCAGGAGTGATCAAACTCTTAGATTTTCATCAAAAATATCTTAATTCAGGTTCGAAGATGAACAAAGGTCTTACGGGGTTGAACAACATGAGGGAGAGTAAATACTGACAGAGTTTTCATTTTTGGGTGAACTAACCCTTTAACTACCGGTACACGTTTTCTTTAGAAAGTTTAAAACTCTGGTTATGAAACTTTTATTCATTTCTTTAATTAAACAGCGATTTGATGAACCTTGTATTGGTCTGGAATGGTTTGTTGTGTCTGTCGTTATTCCAGAAGAGGACATGGGCCAGACTGAAACGTTCAAGCTGTGGATGAGCTTGTGCGTTTAGCGTTTTAAAGCCACTCAATCCTCGAGAGGACACAATCTGCAGATTTCTACCCATAATCCTCCTCTGATTGAAACGCTTATCAGTTCCATCCAACAATGCCTGCCCAACATATGGCTGGCCTGGCGGGCAACGCAAAACCAAAACCGCTTTCAACTTGAGTGTTTCTTGTTCTGATTTTCAAATGCTCAAACATTGTGCCTGAAATCAAGATAAACAGATGCAGAATGCTGATTGGTTTGATGGGAAGCGAGGATGATGCACAAAGAATAAGTATCCTGCCAGCCCACTGACCCATTTTCCAAAACCAACATTGGGAAACCTGCTCAGAGGAGCTTAGCATGCAAATAGCATTTGATTTAGAAATCAAATTCTACACATTTGATAACAACCCTTAAAATGCAGTGTTGACACTGTCTGGGTTGTTCTGTGTGATTCTGCATTGACAATCAGAGAGAGGCGACGGCTGGGCAAATGGAGACTTCTAAACGTCCCTGGAAGACTGAATTAATGGACTTGTAGAGAAACAGAGCTCATTTCAATGTTTTGATTTATGCACCCCAGAGAAGTGATTCGTGGTTAGAGCGAAACAGTACTTGACGACTGGTGTGGCGCGAGGGGACAAACATGAACTCACAACACACAACGCCACTACCAATCACAGCAGGGTTTAGAGATACTGCCATCCAGATAGCCGTCTCATTATCACTCACCGAGAGAGAGAGCCGGATAAACAGAAGCATGCGCTCATTTATATGCAGCTGGGTGGCTAGTGTGTAAATGGGAAGGCTAACATGCCTTGTGTTGTGTGTATAGTGAAGTTAAGGTTGAATGAATGGTAATCCCCTGAAGGTTGGACTGGGAATGTAGAGCTAGAGAGAGAGAAGCTTTTGCTGTGCCTCAGTGGCATGGTAATGGATGCCACAGAGCGCTTTTCTGTCACACACACACACAGCCACAGGGCAAACACTCCAGTCACACATCCGTGTCTGAACCCAGCACGCCATCGACTCTCTCCGCCACCCGAACGTCCGTCATGAGGCTACGTCACACTGTGAGACTCAGAGCCGGGCAACAGAGAGGACGTGTGTATATTCTGGGCTACCGCTAATGCACAATCTCTGATGGATAAAATCAAGCCCCATTATTATCTTTAATGGGGTACTTTCTTATTATCTAACATCCCTGATGTATACATATTTCCTGTTTCCCATTTCTTTGAGTCTATATAATGCCAGTGAATGGAAGCCCACACTATGCAAAAAAATACAAATAGTCATTATGACGGTGATCCACACCGTACAACACACACATACTCACCTATCGTTTTGCTTGAGAACACATTGATTCATCCACTTAGGATTGTATGGATTACCATCATGATGGCTTTATGTGCTTTAAGGAACATCAATATTCTGTATTATTTGTCTATAATCTCCACATGATGAGATAATGATCAGAGAATTTGCATTTTTAGGTAGAGTAACAAAACGTTAGCACACAAGAGGCCATATTGTACACTGTTATCATTGTAAATGCACTTATACTATTAGTCAAGGTTTCTTGCACAAAAAACAACATCATTATGTTTTAAATGCCCTCTCTCTGATCATTATTTTGTGTTACTGTATCTTTAAAAATGTAATGAGCTCTATTATGATTGGCTTTACAATGGCATTCATGTAGGGCAGGCCAAATTACTGAATACTAAATAAACCCTAATGTTAATGTAAATGTCACTGTGGGTCATCACTTTTTGGTAAACATTCCAGATCATCATACTCTTAAAAAGCAAGGAATTTCTTGTGATCCATTCTACATTCTCTTTAATAGCTTTAATAAGTCTGAAACCCCTGACGTGAGCGAAAGCTCTACACAGACCTCATTTGTCCTCCCGCTGACGTTAAAATGACTTCATGAGAGATTCATTAAAGCCTGCTCATGTTAACGTCAGGCGAAAAGAACAAAAGCTTACATCCTTGAATTAAGGATTCGCAAGTAACATGTTCCCAGAGGGCCTGTGTAATGTGTCTGCATGTGTTCCGAACCAAACCCCACTGTAATCTGTTTAAAGCAAAGGCAAACGCAGGGATGTTCACACTGAGTGCACGCTGTCTTCTAACATATGGTTCAATATTAAGAGAAATTACCTTATAGGAGCTTAAAGGATGACAACAAGACTCTTCTCTTCCTCCAGCTGAGGGCTTTCAAACACAGTGTGTAAAATCTTGAGCTTCTCAAAATGGATGCATGTCTCTTAAGAGCCAACATTACCCAGACAATGCTCAAAATCATCATTTTAGTGGTCGAAGTGTGGAGAAACTTGTTTAAGAATACACATACGGCCGCATTTCAGCTGCAAACCATTTGTTTCTGATGTGTAGTGTACATGTGTAGCAGAAGATGAGAGCGCTGACAGCAGAGACGCGGCTCTGAATGTGTGTGTACACCCCCTGCCCCTATCTGTCTGGGATAAGAGAGAGAGAACACACTCCTGCAGAGAACACATACACCCTCCTGCACACCGCCCCTGCTGAGCAAACAAGCAGACAAACCGCTGACGGGTGTGGATACACTTGATTAGGAAGAATATCTCTCCTCTCGTAGTGTATACGTTTCACATCGAAAGGTCAAGGTTTAGCTGCAGATGCTGTGGACCAATATGGGCCAAAAAGCATCAGGTATAGGGGTGGGGTTAGGGATCAGGGGGTGGAAGTAGGTAGGTTTAGGGATCAGGGGGTGGAGATGGGTAGGTTTATGGGTGGGTTTCAGGGATCAGGGGGCGGAGATGGGTAGAATTGGGGTGGGGTTAGGGATCAGGGAGGTGGAGTTGGGTAGGTTTAGGGTGGGGTTAGGGATCAGGGGGTGGGGTCTGGGTAAGATTAGGGGTGGGGCTAGGGATCAGGGGGCGGAATTGAGCAGGATTAGGGGTGGGGTTAGGGATCAGGGGGGTGGAGTTGGGTAGGTTTAGGGTGGGTTTAGGGATCAGGGGGCGGAGTTGAGTAGGATTTAGGGTGGGGTTAGGGATCAGGGGGCGGAGATGGGTAGGTTTATGGGTGGGTTTAGGGATAGGGGGCGAGATGGGTAGAATTGGGGTGGGGTTAGGGATCAGGAGGTGGAGTTGGGTAGGTTTAGGGGTGGGGTTAGGGATCAGGGGGTGCAGTTGGGTAGATTCAGGGTGGGTTTAGGGATCAGGGGGCGGAGTTGAGTAGGATTGGGGTGGGGTTAGGGATCAGGGGTGGAGTTGGGTAGGTTTAGGGGTGGGTTTAGGGATCAGGGGGCGGAGTTGAGTAGGATTAGGGGTGGGGTTAGGGATCAGGGGGTGGAGTTGGGTAGATTGAGGGGTGGGTTAGGGATCAGGGTGGAGTTGGGTAGGTTTAGGGGCGGGGTTAGAGACCTACACTCTACACTCTGAAAATTGCTGAGGTTGTTTTAACCCAACTTTGGGTCAAATATGGACAAACCCAGGGTTAAATTTTTTAATTACATTTTTAACCCCAACGTTTGGGTTTGTCCATATTCTGACCCAAATTTGGGTTGAAATAACCCAGCATTTTTTTTAATCATTTATCCAAATAGATGAATGAAATGTCAAGTTTTGCTTGTTTAGTATTTGCATTTACCAAAGGCTAATTCTTGAATTCCATTTATCGCAACTCAAAATAAAGATTATAAAAAATAAATAAAAAGCCTGTGTAAATACATATTTTAAAATATTATATTTGAATCCCTAGAGCTGAGGCGTGTCGAGACACCAGAAGGCTCTTTAAACCACATGAAACACCATAGCAACTGCAGAACCTCTTCCTGGCATCATGGCTGTGACTTTTGCAAGTGCGTGGATGACTCAGAATATCAGAATATGTAAAAATGGAGTTAATCACCATCATCACATCTTGGTAACCTCATCAATGTCATCAGATTGAGAAATCAGGCAGAACAAGAGTATATTAACTAAGAAACCTTTAAAGATGTCAATTTACTCTGTCTGAATCATGGACAGACCTCGCTGTTTCATCTTTATATGCCAGAATATACAGTTCAGCTCACGCTGGGAGCAGTTGGTGGTGTCTTCATCATTTCACAGCTGTAATGTCTGGAAGCAGACAGAAGCAACATTAAGGGAAACTATTCAATGACTTTTCAGGGGTCAGACTTACATAAGGTTAAAGGAGCAGTGTGTAAGAATGAAAGCTAGTGGTCAAAATAGGTACTGCAGTCCAAATTAAAAATATCCAAGCGCAATTTGTTACTGAGGAGGGTTACACACTGTAAAATGATGATTTGATTCATCCACGTTTGAATAGAGATTTTTAGATGATACCCAGGCTTTTTAGGTTGTGTGGAATCTACAATCTCTGTTTGCTGGCTGCAATACGCTAAACTGGCCTCCAGGGGTGTCAAAATACTATTGGGTGAACTGGCAGTGGGCGAGATCACACACCCCCAAACTTAAATTGGACTGACAACACAGAACATAATAAGTAAAATAACTGGCTGTAGACATGTCAAATCTTAAAGGGGATGTATGTCATTATAAAAAACACACATTTTAACACAGAACTATAAAGAGTAGGTTAATTTACAACAGAAGGCGGTAACGCTGTGACTGAGCATGGCGAGTTTGGGGGTGGGGCTACCTGGAAAGTGTTTAACAGCCGACCCCGACAAAAAATAGTTTGATGGACAAATAGTAGCTTTTGGTACTTTTCTGTTTGTATATCAGCTGTAGTTCCTTAGACTAGCACCACTTTTGTCCATCTAAGTGCCTCCCTTTTCTTCTATCACCTGACAGAGATTGCCAATCAAAAACACAAGTAGAAAATTACACACATTCTCAACAAAGCTTGAGACAATATGACACAGAGTAGATAATGTGTTTGTGTACACATGTATGGGTGTTTGTGTGTTTGCCAGCCTGGATGCATGACAGGTATATACTGGTGTGTGTGTGTATAATATATATATTGTGACAGAACAGCAGCCTCACCCGTATTATCAGTGCCACCCTGATGCTTAAATTGCCTCCCTTCGCCAGGTTCACAACTAGAGTGTGTGTGAGCGAGAGGAGGGCTGGAACAACCAGATGTTTAGACACACATTATTTGAATGGAGTGTCGTCGCCAGCGCTGTTAAATGCAGAGCAAATCTCTCTTTTCCCCATGCATGCACACTTGTGTCCTTATAGGCCGAGTAAGGAACCTAACCCTAACCATTAGTTAACTTTTTTTGGGAACTTTGAAAAGATTCATTTTACGTTTGGATGGAAACCCAACTTGTGTGTATGTGCGCGCGGTTATATGTGTAAATTGTCGAAAAAAAATTGATCATCAATTAATCCATGAATCACCAAAGCGTGAGGCCTGGTCCATACGAATCAGCGGATCAGACTGAGATCCACTGCACCCCTAATCGGTTCAAATCAATAATGAAAAATATTGACAAAGAATTTGATTATCCGACCATCTGCCAGTCACAGCGCTTTACAGCAGTTAATAACACATTTCTATGGACAAAACACAGGAAAATAGCGGAGGACAGAGCGAGCTGCGCGGAAAGCTGCAAAACACGAGCATACTTTATATTCCAGTAAGAGAATCAAACAAACGCATTCACTGCTTTATATTACAGTAAGAGAATCAAACAAACACGTTCACTGCTTTATATTACAGTAAGAGCATCAAACAAACGCATTCACTGCTTTATATTACAGTAAGAGCATCAGACAAACGCGTTCACTGCTTTATATTACAGTAAGAGCATCAAACAAACGCATTCACTGCTTTATATTACAGTAAGAGCATCAAACAAACGCATTCACTGCTTTATATTACAGTAAGAGCATCAAACAAACGCATTCACTGCTTTATATTACAGTAAGAGCATCAAACAAACGCATTCACTGCTTTATATTACAGTAAGAGCATCAAACAAACGCATTCACTGCTTTATATTACAGTAAGAGAATCAAACAAACACGTTCACTGCTTTATATTACAGTAAGAGCATCAAACAAACGCATTCACTGCTTTATATTACAGTAAGAGCATCAAACAAACGCGTTCACTGCTTTATATTACAGTAAGAGCATCAAACAAACGCATTCACTGCTTTATATTACAGTAAGAGCATCAAACAAACGCATTCACTGCTTTATATTACAGTAAGAGCATCAAACAAACGCATTCACTGCTTTATATTACAGTAAGAGCATCAAACAAACGCATTCACTGCTTTATATTACAGTAAGAGCATCAAACAAACGCATTCACTGCTTTATATTACAGTAAGAGCATCAAACAAACGCATTCACTGCTTTATATTACAGTAAGAGCATCAAACAAACGCATTCACTGCTTTATATTACAGTAAGAGCATCAAACAAACGCATTCACTGCTTTATATTACAGTAAGAGCATCAAACAAACGCATTCACTGCTTTATATTACAGTAAGAGCATCAAACAAACGCATTCACTGCTTTATATTACAGTAAGAGCATCAAACAAACGCATTCACTGCTTTATATTACAGTAAGAGCATCAAACAAACGCATTCACTGCTTTATATTACAGTAAGAGCATCAAACAAACGCATTCACTGCTTTATATTACAGTAAGAGCATCAAACAAATGCATTCACTGCTTTATATTACAGTAAGAGCATCAAACAAACGCATTCACTGCTTTATATTACAGTAAGAGCATCAAACAAACGCATTCACTGCTTTATATTACAGTAAGAGCATCAAACAAACGCGTTCACTGCTTTATATTACAGTAAGAGCATCAAACAAACGCATTCACTGCTTTATATTACAGTAAGAGCATCAAACAAACGCATTCACTGCTTTATATTACAGTAAGAGCATCAAACAAATGCATTCACTGCTTTATATTACAGTAAGAGCATCAAACAAACGCATTCACTGCTTTATATTACGATTAAGTAAGAGCATCAAACAAACGCATTCACTGCTTTATATTACAGTAAGAGCATCAAACAAACGCATTCACTGCTTTATATTACAGTAAGAGCATCAAACAAACGCATTCACTGCTTTATATTACAGTAAGCGCATCAAACAAACGGATTCACTGATTTATATTACAGTAAGAGCATCAAACAAACGGATTCACTGCTTTATATTACAGTAAGCCAATCAAACAAAAGGATTCACTGCTTTATATTACAGTAAGACACATCAAACAAACGCATTCACTGCTTTATATTACAGTAAGAGCATCAAACAAACGCATTCACTGCTTTATATTACAGTAAGAGCATCAAACAAACGCATTCACTGCTTTATATTACAGTAAGAGCATCAAACAAACGCATTCACTGCTTTATATTACAGTAAGAGCATCAAACAAACGCATTCACTGCTTTATATTACAGTAAGAGCATCAAACAAACGCGTTCACTGCTTTATATTACAGTAAGAGCATCAAACAAACGCATTCACTGCTTTATATTACAGTAAGAGCATCAAACAAACGCGTTCACTGCTTTATATTACAGTAAGAGCATCAAACAAATGCGTTCACTGCTTTATATTACAGTAAGAGCATCAAACAAACGCATTCACTGCTTTATATTACAGTAAGAGCATCAAACAAACGCGTTCACTGCTTTATATTACAGTAAGACCATCAAACAAACGCATTCACTGCTTTATATTACAGTAAGAGCATCAAACAAACGCGTTCACTGCTTTATATTACAGTAAGAGCATCAAACAAACGCATTCACTGCTTTATATTACAGTAAGAGCATCAAACAAACGCATTCACTGCTTTATATTACAGTAAGAGCATCAAACAAAGTAAGAGCATCGAACAAACGCGTTCACTGCTTTATATTACAGTAAGAGCATCAAACAAACGCGTTCACTGCTTTATATTACAGTAAGAGCATCAAACAAACGCGTTCACTGCTTTATATTACAGTAAGAGCATCAAACAAACGCATTCACTGCTTTATATTACAGTAAGAGCATCAAACAAACGCATTCACTGCTTTATATTACAGTAAGAGCATCAAACAAACGCATTCACTGCTTTATATTACAGTAAGAGCATCAGAACAAACGCGTTCACTGCTTTATATTACAGTAAGAGCATCAAACAAACGCATTCACTGCTTTATATTACAGTAAGAGCATCAAACAAACGCATTCACTGCTTTATATTACAGTAAGAGCATCAAACAAACGCATTCACTGCTTTATATTACAGTAAGAGCATCAAACAAACGCATTCACTGCTTTATATTACAGTAAGAGCATCAAACAAACGCATTCACTGCTTTATATTACAGTAAGACCATCAAACAAACGCATTCACTGCTTTATATTACAGTAAGAGCATCAAACAAACACATTCACTGCTTTATATTACAGTAAGAGCATCAAACAAACGCATTCACTGCTTTATATTACAGTAAGAGCATCAAACAAACGCATTCACTGCTTTATATTACAGTAAGAGCATCAAACAAACGCATTCACTGCTTTATATTACAGTAAGAGCATCAAACAAACGCATTCACTGCTTTATATTACAGTAAGAGCATCAAACAAACGCATTCACTGCTTTATATTACAGTAAGAGCATCAAACAAACACATTCACTGCTTTATATTACAGTAAGAGCATCAAACAAACGCATTCACTGCTTTATATTACAGTAAGAGCATCAAACAAACGCATTCACTGCTTTATATTACAGTAAGAGCATCAAACAAACGCATTCACTGCTTTATATTACAGTAAGAGCATCAAACAAACGCATTCACTGCTTTATATTACAGTAAGAGCATCAAACAAACGCATTCACTGCTTTATATTACAGTAAGAGCATCAAACAAACACATTCACTGCTTTATATTACAGTAAGAGCATCAAACAAACGCATTCACTGCTTTATATTACAGTAAGCATCAACAAACGCATTCACTGCTTTATATTACAGTAAGAGCATCAAACAAACGCGTTCACTGCTTTATATTACAGTAAGAGCATCAAACAAACGCATTCACTGCTTTATATTACAGTAAGAGCATCAAACAAACGCATTCACTGCTTTATATTACAGTAAGAGCATCAAACAAACGCATTCACTGCTTTATATTACAGTAAGAGCATCAAACAAACGCATTCACTGCTTTATATTACAGTAAGAGCATCAAACAAACGCATTCACTGCTTTATATTACAGTAAGAGCATCAAACAAACGCATTCACTGCTTTATATTACAGTAAGAGCATCAAACAAACGCATTCACTGCTTTATATTACAGTAAGAGCATCAAACAAACGCATTCACTGCTTTATATTACAGTAAGAGCATCAAACAAACGCATTCACTGCTTTATATTACAGTAAGAGCATCAAACAAACGCATTCACTGCTTTATATTACAGTAAGAGCATCAAACAAACGCATTCACTGCTTTATATTACAGTAAGAGCATCAAACAAACGCATTCACTGCTTTATATTACAGTAAGAGCATCAAACAAACGCATTCACTGCTTTATATTACAGTAAGACCATCAAACAAACGCATTCACTGCTTTATATTACAGTAAGAGCATCAAACAAACGCATTCACTGCTTTATATTACAGTAAGAGCATCAAACAAACGCATTCACTGCTTTATATTACAGTAAGAGCATCAAACAAACGCATTCACTGCTTTATATTACAGTAAGAGCATCAAACAAACGCATTCACTGCTTTATATTACAGTAAGAGCATCAAACAAACGCATTCACTGCTTTATATTACAGTAAGAGCATCAAACAAACGCATTCACTGCTTTATATTACAGTAAGAGCATCAAACAAACGCATTCACTGCTTTATATTACAGTAAGAGCATCAAACAAACGCATTCACTGCTTTATATTACAGTAAGAGCATCAAACAAACACATTCACTGCTTTATATTACAGTAAGACCATCAAACAAACGCATTCACTGCTTTATATTACAGTAAGAGCATCAAACAAACGCATTCACTGCTTTATATTACAGTAAGAGCATCAAACAAACGCATTCACTGCTTTATATTACAGTAAGAGCATCAAACAAACGCGTTCACTGCTTTATATTACAGTAAGAGCATCAAACAAACGCATTCACTGCCTTATATTACAGTAAGAGCATCAAACAAACGCATTCACTGCTTTATATTACAGTAAGAGCATCAAACAAACGCATTCACTGCTTTATATTACAGTAAGAGCATCAAACAAACGCATTCACTGCTTTATATTACAGTAAGACCATCAAACAAACGCATTCACTGCTTTATATTACAGTAAGAGCATCAAACAAACGCATTCACTGCTTTATATTACAGTAAGAGCATCAAACAACGCATTCACTGTGGCTTTCACACAGGGTTTTGGTGGTGTTTGTGTTTGATTCAATTCCAGCATGTTGAACACAAACTGGTCATCAACAAATTAGCAGGAGTTATTGCCAGAATGATTAATGAATGCATTGTGAACTTTCAATACTAAACCCTCAACCTAAAATAGCCTATTCATGAAACATCTACTAACCGTGATGCACCACTCCTCTCAGACCGTGAATGATCGGATCTACTGCAGGATTGTCCTTCATCCCGACCTGAGAAAGAGAGAAAGAACACAAATAAAAAAGAATGAGTTCATGTTGGATGTAATACAGACAAGCAGATAGATAGATAGATAGACAGACAGACAGACAGACAACAGACAGACAGACAGACAGACAGACAGACAGACAGACAGACAGACAGACAGACAGACAGACAGATAGAACAGATAGACAGACGGACAATGGACGGACCAGAATCGGACAGACAGATGAGATAATTTTTTAAACAGAAAAACCTGGTAGATAGCTGATGTCATACAAGCAAAATGACTGCAATCACACACACAAACACACACTCACATAAGAGAACCCATTATGCGTCACACCCCCTGAAACGCTGCCTGTGTTTGAGACGCGTCTGAACTGACTGAATTGTTGAACACAGACAAAAGACTCCAGTACGCAAAAAACTGAAAGAGGGAAGCATAGTATGACCTTTAATGTGTGTTTCTGAGTGTGTGTGCCAGCAGAACAGACGGATAGCAGTGCTGACTATATACACAAATAAAATGGTTTGAAAATCATTTGAACAATCTTGATCCTTAAAAAAAGCTCAGATCAGGAAAAATCCATAAAAGCACATTTCCTTCGCTTGTGTTAGATGGAGGAGTATCAAATACAGGTTTGTGCTTTAAGAAGTCTCTATAGGGTTAAATCAGGAGACAGGCTCTGACAGAGAGGACCCGAGAGGTGAGGTCTATTGTTGAGTGTGTGTGTGTGTGTGTGTGTGTGTGTGTGAAGGAAGCCAGAGCTGGTTAGCCGATCTAACCAACATTCCCATGAGGCAGGAGTGAAAAGGATTCACGCACATCCACTGGCCCTGAGCCACCTCCTCTCTCTATCTCTCTCTCTCTCTCTCTCTCTCTCTCTCTGTCTCTCTCTCTCTCTCTCCCATAAATCTCTCCAGGCTCTTTGAACACTCTTGTGCTGTTTCTTGCATGAAAGAGAATTCCAGAAGCTCAGCACAGGAAGTGGGCACTGAAAGTTAACGGCACAATTCTGCACCACAACAGCTATCTCGAACAGTCCTCTAATATATATTTAAGGGCAAAAACGTAAAGATTGCTCTTCACCAAAGTCACACAACAGACAAACAGACATTCACCTTTTTCTGCACCCATTCTATTTCCCATGATTCATAGCGGGTTCAACTGACTAAACGGTTTTCTACTTCCTGTTGAAGTATTTGTTTACATAGAATGCTAGCACTCTAGTCCAGACCTTAGAAAAATATCAGTCTACACATGTGTTTTATATTTACAGTAATATGAGCGAAATACACATAACACAACAAATCTTTAACTTTTAGGTGGCAAAATATTTTTTAGTAATTCTATGAATTACACCGTGCAAAACAAGAGTAATAGCCTACTAACCAGATGAGGAAGGGTCGGCCTCCACAGAACATAAAATATTATTTTGGTTTTATTTTTTGTGTTCGCATTTATTAGAAAAAAAAAAAAACAATGTTACGGACATGACCGTTCTGAAAGTGACTTTACAACTTTCACAGAGATCTTAAATAGAAACCACAAAACCTTTCTTCAAAGTGAATTTCTTTAAAGTGAATTTCATTATAGTGAATATAATGCGGACGAACGGACGAACCGTACAGACAGATAGAGAGAAATAAAATCGAGTTGAATCCCATTTTGCCTTGGCAAAGACAGTGAGACGTTGTTGTTTTTAAGCAGAGCTCATATCGAGTGTTCAGCATTGCATTGATATGGAGTAGAACAGTGAAAGCGCTCCACAGATGAGCCTGCAGTGTCAGAGGTCTCCCACAACCCACAAACACCTGGAGCTCCTCTACAGCAAACCCTGAGGTAACATAACTCAGTTTAGGAGCTCTGATCCACCTCACAAGTAAAAATAGCACATGCAAATCAATAAAGTTCAAAGTACGCTTTAGCAGATGGAAAATAAAAATGCTTATTTGTTGTATTATGCTCAGAGTGAGTTTTTAATACGGCTGCTGTGAGCTCTACCAGCGAGAGAAAACACAAAGCCCTGCGATTGATTAAAAGTAAATGAGGAACCCAAATAACTGCAGGCTATAAAACAAGAACATAACTTGAAACAATAACCAACAGTGAATTATCAAAACCTAAAAATGATTTATTATGTCTCAGGCCACCAACAAGCCTGTGGTTTCAAGTGTATTAAAGAGAAGCTTTGGCTACATGCTAACAGCTAATAGCTGTGTTTTAGTGTGTGGACGTGTCTTGTAAATAAGCCTATGAATGTATCAAGACGGATGATACGACTGTTATCTTCTTTAATCAGGAACAGATAGACTAAATGTTTGGGCAATGAAGAAAATGGTGTGAGTTTCAAATAAAAAGAGAGGCTCATTTCCCCAGTTAATACAGTAGCCTGAGAGAACGAGAGGGACGGAGAGGGTTCGGGGAAATATATAAACTCTAGTCAGATGAGATTTTGACATTTCAAACGCCTGTGCTGTCATTTATTGATTAGTCTTCTCAGTTTTGGGGGTAAAGAGTGCAGAATTTCTCAGATGAAAATGAGGAAATCTGAAGTTGCTAATTTCAATAGCAAACATTTATATAAGCATGTGTTTTTGTTTTTCTGTGCATTTTAGGATTTCAAGTACTGTATATATAGGGACTTTCAATTTTTTTATTTCAATTTAATTTTCATTTTATACATGTTTTTGTACATATATTGTACAAATAATCTAGTGTATAAAAGACTGGGTTTGGTAAGATGATGTCTCTTATGCTTACTCAAGGATGCATTTATTTGAGTATAGTAAAATTACAGTAAAAACAGTAATTTTGTGAATTTTTTATTATAATTTAGAATAACCCTACAATTCAATTGTATTCCTGTGCTCAAAGCTAAATGAGCATCATTACTTCCAGGATTTTTCCAGGATTCTTTGATGAACAGAAAGTTCAAAAGAACAGCATTTATTTGACATAGAAACGTTCTATAACATTATGAATGTATTCACCATCACTTTTGATCAATTTATTAAATCCTTGCTGAATAAAATACTTTATTTTATATTCTGGCGAGATGAAACAGCTTGTAAGAGTGCTGAATGCCCCAACTGTGTTTTGCTATAAGAAACGATCCTGTTATAGTTTCATGTGGAACCATTTGTGCTGTTGAAGCAAATATAGACCAAATAACTTGAAACACTGTGTAGGTGCTCAAAATCAACTCTCTATTTATACTTAGAACTGAAATGCTTTCAGTGTGATCCTGCATCTGTGCCATAATGTGCGTTTTCAAAGACAGGGCTTGTGCTGCGTCAGCATCAGTGAACACCCCAGACCACTCCTGAGTCTCACGTCTTTGTAAACGTGAAACCGAGAAAACCTAAAACTCTCCGGCCAGCAGCACATGTCCAGATATTAATCTTAACCGTTCTATTTCATCAGAAATTATCTTACTGTAAAACAGGGCTTTAAGTGTAAAATACTAAACTTGTCCTTTAAATGTCCAACTTGAACTAAGGCCTAATCCTGGCTTAATCTAAACCCTGTCTGTGATACTGGGCCTATAGGTGTTATAGAGGATGACTGGGATATTGTCCAGCCCAACAAACAAAATTAAACATTATTGATATGTTTAAGCTGTTTTCTTGAAAATCTTTGAAATCACCTAATGAATGCTGTACTGTCCTTGTGGGGACATTTTGTAGGCAAAACCTGACTGCAGGGTTTCCCCAGGTTTGATCAGCCCAAATTTAAGACCTTTTTAAGACGTTTTAAGACCACTTTAATGAAAATTAAGACCTACATCGCACCCATTATGTAGCCGTAAAACACCAGATCAAATCCCAATAATGACTATTACTAATGAATGTTTTAATTAAAAATACATTTATTATAAATGCAATTTATAATGTATTCATAATTATTGTATATAGTATAATGAAATTTAAGACCTTCGTTAAAAAAATTAAGACTTGGACAACGGAATTTAAGACTTTTTAAGGCCTTAATTTAGAAACATGAAATTTAAGACCTTTTTAAGACATTTAAGACCCTGCGGACTGACACACACTCACTCATTCAGCCATTCATTCACTCACTCATTCAGTCAGTCATTTCAGTCAGTCAGTCAGTTACTCATACAGTCACCCATTCACTATGTCACTCACTTATTTATCATTTATTACTTACTTATTCAGTTCATTTACTTACTTATCTCATTTATTTATTCATTTATTTATTTTTATTTATTCATTTACTTACTTATTCACTACTTACTTACTCACTATATTTATTTACTTATTTATTCTTACTCACATCACTTATTCATCTCACTCACTCATCTCACTCACTCACTCATTCACTCACTCTACTCATTCACTCACTCATTCAGTCAGTCACACACTCACTTACTTACTTATTATTCACTTACTTACTTACTTATTCAATATATTCATTCACTTATTCATATTCATTCACTCTCTCACTGTGTCACTCACTCACTACTGTT
>JAQIUQ010003432.1:227500-235000 GCA_030378365.1 Hybognathus amarus
TATAACACAACATACACACGAACAGTAGTGCACACACACACACATGCAAATACATGCAAACGCACAAAGACACTAAAGGGCATCGTTCAATCAAAATGCAATGGAGCAGAATTTACAATAATGGAGTATGGGGCTTAAGCCTAGTAAAATAGATGAATAAATACAATAAAAGTGCAATATGATGGATATCCCATCAGCTGCTTTATGCAGTTAAACTTCTCTACAATCATTAGTAGAGCTTACTAAGGGTATAAACCCCTAAGAAAATCTCTAATATTTACACTGACCTGAGACAGGTGTCTATTTTTGGCCAAGCATAACAGTGCCTGGTCCACTTTCAAGCATCATTGAAGCATTATTTCTAAAAAAATGATTACAACTCAATTTCTGTTGAACAGAGATTTTATTGTTGTTGCTTTTAAGTATTAAAGTTTTGTGGTTTTTAGTCAATGTCTGTTAGAAACCATATATATGCGCATACCTTTAATCAGATATACACATACATTAACAGATTTTCTCTTATGGTAAAACAGACCAAAAATGATTGATGGCTCCTCTTGTACAAGATACTTGTATCCAATCAAATGCTCTCTGAATGTGAACGCCAGCTATGCACATTATATATCTCTTATTAGTTGGTTATACTAATCCAAAAGTTGTGGTTCATAGCTGTGCCATTAAAAATGAGATGAGACCTTCAATATATCCCACCCATCGCTTCCTGTTTCAATTGAAAAAAGTGCTTGTGTGCAAACAACTCAGAAACCTGCAGCAAGAGCAATAATATATCGACATTTCTGTGTAAACACAAATATGCATAGGCTTTTACCTCTGACAGCACAAGGAAGCCAAAGCAAATGTGGAAAGGGCATAAGCTCCTCTCTCTCTCTCTCGTGTGTGTGTGTGAGTGTGTGTGTGTGTGTGTGAGGAAGAGAGAGAGAGAGAGGGAGAGTGTCTACTCTGGGATCATTAACACACAGGTCACTCACAGGTATCCGTGTCTTGTATGTACTTAAAGTGTGTGTCTGTGTGTGTTTGAGCGGATCTCAGCAGAGTTTCATTAGCACACAGGTCACACACACACACAACCTCAGCTCTGGTTACACACATCACACTCACATTCACTCACTGTTAGCCAAATGTGCAAACACAGATCAGACAGAAGGAATATGAACATGCTAATGTACAGCACATATACAATATCAGCAAAACAGCCAGTGTTGAGCGTCAGTAAAATCAAGCTGCACATCTGATTTAAGCAAACACACTCCTCCGATCACACACGTCTCTCAACATAATGACTATTCAGTGTTCCTGATTCATTTCTGCTCTTCTGAACAGTTCGCTTTAACGAACCAGATCAAAATTGTTTATCAGTATTTCTGTACATCACATCTGGCTGTTTATGTTTCCTGGGAAATAAATGGTATTTTCAGGAATAGTGAAAATACAGCCTGATGATTTTCAGACAATTCATGTTATACAGCTTAACATTAAAAACAAAACAAAACAAAACCCTACGCCAGGGTTTTTTTAACTTATAAAAATAATAGAAAAAATATATATTTGTTTGATACTTTTTCTTACAATAACTTGCAAAACAGGATTGAATATTTGAGCTTGAGAATTTTAAAAAATGGTGTAAAAATCATAAAAATGGAGTGACGATTTATATTTTTGGAAACAGTTGAGAAGGTCAAGACCACTAATGTTCGCAAATTGGTGGGTTTGTGTGTGTTTTCATTCTCATGTAAGAGTGTTAACTGTTGAATCATCTGCAATTATCCCAAAGCATTTCCTGTCAAATATTAAAATGACATAAAGCAAATGTTTTTTCTCCAGGTGTCTGAGTTTTGAACAGAGTGATGCTTCGCTCTTAACACGTCTGTGTTAGTGTGTCTCTAACATTAGCTAACACTAAAAATAGCTCCAACTGGAGAAATGAGGTCTGTGAGGCACAATATAAGGCACACTGGGCGGATGTAGCCTAGCCACGGTGGCCTGTGGGCCGCGAATACAAAGGTAAGAGGTGGAATTGGACAGCTACTGTAATCACAGTCCCGCTTTATAATGATTGTGCCCTTTAGCAAGACACTTAACCAGAGGCAGCTCCAGGGGGACCATCCTGGAAATTAGTGACTGTAAGTCACTTTGAATGATCCATCGGCGCTAATGGCGACTCGCGCACAGAAATGGCTTTGAAGAACGATATGATTGGGAATTCACTGACTAAGATCAAAATTGGTTCCCCTGCTCTACAGAGAGACGAACCTTGATCTACAATCAGCTTCTTCCTCTACTTGTCATCCTGTTCGCTTTGTTCTACAGAGGAGACCTGCCCACAGATCAGGGCTTCAGTTTGAGTCACAGAACAGGTCCTGAAGTCACGGGGAACTCGCTCATCCTTCTGGAGAGATTGCGTAGCCGTTATTTGAATGACTTCCTGGGATAAAACTTAGATAACTGTGGTCACTTGTAGGTCAAAAGGCATTTTCCTCATTGAGTGGGCAGTTCTTGAACAGAAAAAGGTCAAAACTCGACTCGTCGATCATTGTATAGCTACACGACTTTATAAACGAGAAAAATGGCTGCAAGGTGAACCAAACCTTGTCCTTGTAACTCTGAGAGGTATCCGCAGCTTCTACATTCACAAAGCCAAAAGAGCCCGAGGAAAACAAACGGACTGATCTGGGATCTTCTCCTGAGGAGAGACAGTAATTCTCTCACTTTAAATGGAGGACGAAGGAGAAAAACAGGCGTCAGCGCCTCAGGGAGGCCCAACTCGGCTTCTTATGTTCTTTTGTTTCTGAAAACACGCTGAGAACCGAGCCGTCAATAGACAACCCTAAATCGAGCCGATCTGCCGTCGGATGCGGAAACCCTGCTGTCTCTCTGCTGCGGAATTTCTTCAAATCTCCCAAAACGACTACGACTTCCCCTCTCTCCGAACCACATGAGGTCTTTCTGCTCACATTCCTGCTCGGGTCAAGGTTGTGTCTCTGGCTTCTCTACGGGCTCCTGTCTGCTGCACGTCCTGCAGAAAAACATCCACGGATCCGCAGAACTTCAAAGCTGGAGGAGGAAATGTCTCTCTGACCGGCTTAATTATAAACCAATCAGGAGCGTCTCGCTTCGGCTTGCGTCGGAGATTGGCAGGGTTTCTCTTCTCTTTGTCTTCCTGGGCAAACATATTGACCTGCCTCTCAATTCCAAACAGGAGCCAATTAGCCATAGCCGCTGAATTAATTTAGCTTTTGTTTTTGTAAAAGACTAAATCTGTGTCCCCGGTGTTTGTTTGCAGCTCAGCCGTCCATCAAGGTCAATCAGGGGGGTTGAATTAGAAATAATAAATGAAGAGCAGAAATAATAAATAACCCACCGGTCATTAGGAGCTCTAAACATTCCCTGAATTGGACATTGTGTTTGCACAAAGGCCACTGGGCTCAAGTTTTCAACATCAAGGAGAAAATTACATATTGACAAACGGGCACTTCCTCTTTGGGACTGGGTCACGTCTATCCAACACGTCCTGGACGAGTGAACACGCTCTAGTCTGTTTGTCTCTCACAGACCCTCCTGCACTCTCAGATGTTAATTATGTCAAGATTGAGACATTTTATATACCAAAGACCATATGTTCAACCAGAAGTGTGTCCATAATGCTCACCTGAAATAGCCAATCAGACGCCTCGGCCAGTTTGCCATAGGATCAAGGTCATGAACAGTTCTCTCGTTTGTTTTGTTGGATGTTCAGAGAAACGAGAGCACACCTATCTTTATCTTTCTCATCACATATTTAATAGTAAAAGCATTACATTAAGAATGCAAGTCTAATGCATGTGTAACTAATCATATCAGCTGGCAGATGACAAGTTAATGGATCATCATGATAAATATTCCATATGCTGTTGCGGTGGCATGGTTATACACACACGGGCTGATCCATTCCTCTCAGTGCTGAATTTGAGTGACGGGACACATATTGATTTCGGCACTTTATCCCTTTAAAACAACGGCCGTCACTGTGAGAAAGCAAAGGAGATAAACGAGCGCTGCGGTCCACGGTAGCTCGAGCCTAAAGATTTCCCATCAGTCCTTGCTCTCGCTGACCCAATGCCGCTCCACAGCTCCAGCATTATTCCTTCTTCACAATATCTGTTCACTCTTACGAAGAACTTTTACAGAAAAGACATCAAAAAAGTGCCTGATACTCTTTTATTAACAAATATTTAGGGTTTAAACAAGAAAACGTTTGTCAAACTATTCATTTTCTCCACTTTTTGCACCTCAAATAGTGTTTTGACCATGATTTGTGTAATTATTTTAGCAATAAACATTGGATTAAAAATTATTCAATAAAAAATTACATTAAATATACGAAAAAGAATAAAGAAACGGGTTGCCGTACAAAATAATTAAATAAAAATTATCTTTTAAATGTACAATGTTTACAATATACACTCTCTAAAAAATGCTGGGTTGTTTTAGGCTGTTAAACGATTAATCGCATCTAAAATAAAAGTTTGTGTTTACATAATATATGTTGGTGCACTGTGTATAATTATTTTATATATAAATACACACACATGCTACAGTAGTATATATTTAAGAAATATTTTCATGTATATACTGTATATAGATTTATTTATAATTTATAAACATAAATATTTAATATATAAATAATATTTTTCTTAAATATACATGCATGTGTGTAAACATTGTACATTTAAAAGATAATTTTTATTTAATTATTTTGTACGGCAACCCGTTTCTTTATTCTTTTTGTATATTTAATGTAATTTTTTATTGAATAATTTTTAATCCAATGTTTATTGCTAAAATAATTACACAAATCATGGTCAAAACACTATTTGAGGTGCAAAAAGTGGAGAAAATGAATAGTTTGACAAACGTTTTCTTGTTTAAACCCTAAATATTTGTTAATAAAAGAGTATCAGGCACTTTTTTGATGTCTTTTCTGTAAAAGTTCTCGTAAAAGTACTCTAAACCGAAGTAGATTTACACAAATTTAAAAGGTCAAAAAGTATTACATTGTGCCCCTAATTTATGGCTAATTTTTTTTTATGGCTAATAACCCTGCCCTATATATATATATATATATATAATTATACACAGTGCACCCACATATATTATGTAAACACAAACTTTTATTTTGGATGTGATTAATCGTTTGACAGCCCTAGTTGTTTTAACCCAAATTTGGGTCAAATATGGACCAACCCAAATGTTGGCTTAACAATGTCATTTAAACATTTAACCCAATGTCTGAGTTTGTCCATATTTGACCCAAATATGGGTTAAAACAACCCAACATTTTAGAGTGGCAGGTATTTGAAACCAACTATTTGTAATTTCATGATGTTAGATGTGTCTTTCTTGAGCAAAACATTATTTTCCGTCCCATGGTGTTGTCTGATGCTCAGTTTTAGCATGTTTAAGGTTTGTTGCGGCCACTCTTTGAACCAAAACTATCTTTTCTGAATCAGAAACAATCTCACCGCCCACAGCGTGCCGAACGTTCTGAAGCGCTCTTGTGGAGTTTATCGTCAACTTCAGGACGGGAGAGGACAGGGAGCAAGCAGACAGCTCTAATACCTGTAATATAAATGGTAATAGTGGCAAGCTTCCTCTGAATCCCAAAGAGCCGACCTGGGAGTTTTCCTCAGATGAGGCCTGTTATTCCTCTCCGGGCTTTGTCTCTGAAGAATGCACTCTGCACACCACACTTTGCCAAATTGAATTTATCCCGTATTGACATCACTCCAGGCTCTCACGGTTGATGGTGCGCACACACACACACAGCACACACACACACACAGCACACACACACACACACACACACACACACACACACACACAGCGCACACACACACACACACACACACACACACACACACACACACACACACACACACACACACACACACACACACACACACACACACACACACACACACACACACCACACACACACACACACACACACACACACACACACACACACACACACACACACACACACACACACACACACACACACACACACACACACACACACACACACACACACACACACACACACACACACACACACACACACACACACACACACACACACACACACACACACACACAACACACACACACACACACACACACACACACACACACACACACACACACACACACACACACACACACACACACACACACACACACACACACACACACACACACACACACACACACACACACACACACACACACACACACACACACACACACACACACACACACACACACACATCAGACTGACATTCACAAGGACAGACAAGAGGCAAAACCCTATTGCTTTATAAAGCAGGACCCACTATGCAGTGTGTGTGAAATGAGAATAAACCAAACCAAAAGAGTGTGTGTGTGGATATTAGTATGTATAGATCAGTGTATATATGTTTGCTAATTGACACAACTAGCAAAACATCACACAAAAAAGCAGGGCAGGGTTATTAGCCATAAAAAATTAGCCATGAATTAGGGGCACAACGTAATACTTTTTTACCTTTTAAATTTGTGTAAATCTTCTGTTTAGAGTTTTTTTTCCCGCACATTTATTTTCTCACGTGTCTAGTACACTTTTGTGGTTCTGTTTTATTAATACAGTGTATACTCTTTCTTGATTTACCCTAAAAGAATGGAAGTGAAATGTGACAACATGCCCCATAGGTGGAGTACATTGTAACATCACCATATGACAGCTTAAAATGCAATCTGATCTAATAAAAAAAAAAAAAAAAAATATATATATATATATATATATATATATATATATATAAGTCGAACCAAAATATTTTCTTAATAAAATACAATTATTAACTTTTTCATATAAAATAATGGCATTTTTTAATAATTAAAAATATGCTAGTTTTTGAGTTTGACAACAAACACACCAGAAAACACAGCTATACATCATAGTTCAAAACAAAATAATAACTAATAATTTCTGAACATTTGACTCTTAGTCTTTATTTACAGGTTTCTCATGTTTTCTCAATATAATTCATAAAAGTATAGAATATAACAGTATATTTCTAATAGGGGCACATAGTAACGCAGTGTGACAACATGCCCCACCTGCACAACTGGGGTTTAAACACTGCTAGTGTCTTCTTTAAAGAACTATATCAACTGTTAAACAACAGATTGGAGAATAAAATAATATCAGATTTGTCTAATTTTAAATAAACACAAAAAAACAGAGATGAAAAATTAACTTAAGTAAGAAATGTACTTTTGCTGTGGTTAAATAAATGTTCAGTGATATCGTACAAAGATTTCAGAATGTTGGCACAATTATTTCTGTATATAGTGTTGAAATGGCAACTAGTAAATCCACCAAGTTTCGTCATGCCAGCATGTGTGGAAGTATTTAAAACAAGTGTGTTATAACTATCCCCGCGTGCACGTTGTGCCCGCGCT